>PVKA01029201.1:0-23040 GCA_004027165.1 Ctenomys sociabilis | reverse complement strand
TGACATTGTAAGAGTCCTGCACGAGAACGGCTTCCACCCTCGAATCCGGTACCCAGCCAGGCTGACCTTTGATTTTGAGAGCCGGACAAGAACATGTTTTGATATTGAAGAATTCAGAAGATTTGTTTGTCATGTACCTTCTTTGAAAGGATTGCTAGAGAATGTGCTCTAGAGTCTAGGTGGCTGCAGCCAGCAAAAGCGTGCTTTCTCCACCAACACCCAGGAGGGCAGAGCGAACGGGACATCACATGTCTACTTGCAGGTGGGCAGTCAACAGCTCTGCTGGTGCAGCGAAGGGAACGTTACTACCTGGACACTTTTAAAAGCCATGCCTTTAAGTTTTAATGATGGCCATCATAGCTGGTATAGGTTTGTTTGTATGGTTTTTGTTAAAAAAGAGAATAAACCCAGAGATTTTTCTCTGAGGTATGTTTTCAGCCTTTGAAAAAAACTTCTAGATGGGTCTCACCAAGTTGTCCAGGCTGGGTCTCACCTGTGACCTGCCTCAGCCTCCTTAGATGGGATCCAGCTCAGGAGGAGGGAGTTCACCCCAGGAAACTTCACAATAAAGATTTTTCACTTCAAAAAAAAAAAAAGAAAACCCGCGATTCAACCATTCTCTGGAGCCCATCCTGAAAACAGGAGGTTGGTACTATTCTTCTGCTCAGCTCCACAACCACCAAGGGATGCATGAGTCCCTTTGTGGTGCTGGGCCTGCCTTAGGGCACCAGTCCTGGACAGAATCCCTGCAAACCAGGAGTCAAATTAAACCTTTGCCCTTAGGCTGTGGTTGTCTGGTGCAGTGACCCAGCAATTAATACCTGCGTTGGTCGAGGAAGGAACATCTGAGCTGATAGCTAAACACTGACCCTCTACTAAGTGGGAAGTGAATCCAGGGAAAAGATCTGCACATGCAACCTTGCTAAAGCCACACAAACATGGCTTCCCAATCTAGGAAATAGACTCAGGAGCTAGAGGGAAAACAGGCTGAGAAATGCTGTGGACAGTTAGGCCGGGCTTAGGGAGCACGCAGTGGAGAGCAGTCACAGCGCGGAGGACACTGGAATGTTAAAAGCAGAGGGAATACTGTAATCCACCCTGTCAATGCCATGTTTATGGCTATTGGGAACAGGGTGAAGGGAACACAGCTGGGTAAATAGGAAGCTGGGGGATTCAGTGGCCGAGGAGGAAGCTAGAAATTCCCACAGTACAACAGAGACAGGAGTGATTTGTTTTGAACCAGAGAAGATGGTAGAGTGATTAAGGTTCTCATCTTCACTTCCAAAGCCAAATTTCCCAAGAGGAGTGTTTCCACACAGCCATCATGTGCCTTCAGGTAACAATCCTGAGCACTTGATGTGAACACTGATGGGCTGCGCTAGGTCATTGTCCAAGCTCTAGATGGAGCGTGACTACATCATTATCCTTTGGGTTCTGGAAACAAAGTATTGTACTTTCCTGTCATTGAGACCCAATACCGGACACCCAAGACCTAAACAAAGAAAGGCTTACTAGGACTTAGGATTGCAAAGGGTTCATTCTGTGGAGAGATAGCATGAAAGACCAGGGTCCTGGCAGAGGACAGCCACTCACTCCTGGTGGCTGAGAAGCAGAAAAAGGGAGGGGAAAGTCACTCTGCCAGGTCGCAGCCTGCTCTGACCACACCCTGGGTCCTTACAACACATTCAACCACAGAATCGTAAGTAGACCAATCCACTGGGAAGCACAGCAAGCCCACAACCCAAATACCTTCTCAAGCCCACCCTGAAAACATGAGCTTTAGGGGAATACTCTTAAACTAAATG
Source organism: Ctenomys sociabilis (assembly GCA_004027165.1). Taxonomy (NCBI): domain Eukaryota; kingdom Metazoa; phylum Chordata; class Mammalia; order Rodentia; family Ctenomyidae; genus Ctenomys; species Ctenomys sociabilis. The sequence goes on along the minus strand of PVKA01029201.1, from coordinate 21,235 downwards.
ATAATATGAGCAATAAGCCCTTCTTCTTGAGGGGTTTGGCTGTTCTGCTTTGATGTTTTTATGCCCCATGGACACTTGACAACAGAACTTCCAGAGCCTTTTTCAACCATGACTTCTGAGCAGCTTTGGGGGGAGTAGGATTCAAAACCCCTCCTTTTGACCCATGGTATGCACCTCAAGAGCTGTAGGTGAGCAAGTAGCAGGTAGGCACCTATTGCAGGTCTGGAGAAGCTGCAGGTGGCTGAAGGAGACCCTTCTGCCTTCCAGCCAGTCCAAAGATGGACCAGAAGGCAGGCAGCAAGCTCCTGTCTCCACTCCAACAGAGTTCCAAAGTCTCAGCTCTCCAGAAGCTCAGGAGACATGCAGCTGGTGCTCTCTGCCTGTCCTCTGGGCCTTGAAGAAATGAACTATCTGAGAGATGACGACGCCCTTCTGCAAGCTCAAATTAGAAATTTATTCTTGTCATTCTCCAGCTAAAAACTAAGCTGCTGATACAGACTCCTGCATGCTTCGGTGCAGGTGACAAGCTTTTATTATCCACCAGTTTTCAGCAGGAACGAAGGCAATAAAACTTGTAGGATGGCCATCTGCTTGCTGCACCTTTACTGACCCCGTCTGCAGTGTGCATATTATTGGAAGAGGCTGGTAGCTTGGCAAGTTTATAAAGGAACTGTTCTTTGATCTGAATGTCCATATGTAAAGTGGGGCTCAGGATCCGAGAATTTCTCCCACTTGAAATGGCTCATGAGAAACTTGAGCTTTATCAGGACATGAACTTGCTCCAATAACTATCATTCCTCACTTGATATCTTTCCTTCTGTTTTCCTTTTGCTTTTAGCTCAAAACACTGGAATTTCAACTTTGTATAGGAATTCGTATGGTGCACCCGCGGAAGACATCAAACACAACCAGGTAAAGTAATTACAATGTGACTGTCTTCAGTCTTCTTTTTGACCTGTGAAACTACCTAGAATTCTAAGACATAAACTGACTTCTGTCTGATGCTCTTCCAGACGTGAAAACAACCACTTGTGATGTGAGGGGCTCACATGCATCACAGCTCGCGTGTGCCTAGCATGGCCGCAGTCCTGGGGGCAGCCACAAACTCCCAAGCCACCTGGGGTTTCAGACTTCAGGCCTGAAGCAAGGTCTCCACTGTGGTGCTATGGCACTTTGAACCTGGCCTGTCACTCAAGCCTTCGTATTTTGGAGACTTGACCTCAACCTCCAGGGTTGAGATTGTCGGACTTTACAGGGGAGGCTAGTGGAAGATTACTGGGCCCTCAGAATTGATTAGAGATCATTAACAGACCCAGAGTTAGTTAACTTGAGAATGTTTCATGCTCAATTCTGTGCCTCACCATGTGATGCTAGAAATCCTCATTACATCTCTCCCAACACCTTCCCTTCGATCAACAGAGCTGTACTCTAATTAAACCTCTTTCTTTATAGAGTTACCTGGTCTCTGGTGTTCAGTTATAGTAATGAAGAAATGACTAGTCAAGGTGTGAGGTTAAAAGAACACCCCAAATAGCCAAGTATAAGGTACCAGAGAGCAACTGTCTAATTTCTGGGCAAGAAATGAGCAATTCCTATTATGCTGCCAACTCTCATTAGAAAGAAAACATTCATTACCCATGGGGATGACCAATAACATGGACACATCCAGGCCATGTCAACAGCTGAACAGAATGCACAGAGTGCTGCTGCTGCTCAGAGTCAGGCTGGGAAACCAGCGCTGTCGATAGAGGGAGCTCATTACAAGCACAGGAGAGAGTCCTCTTGGCCCCCACCATCACCTACCCAGCTTTTCTACAGGGTGAAATATAGAGTTAACTCATTTTAATGGAGTCCTTCATTTATTCAGGATTCATTAAAGTTTGAGGAGCACCTAACAGTAGACACTTAAAGAACCAGGCTGTGTGTGTGTGTGTGTGTGTGTGTATGTATGTATGTGTGTGTGGGTGTGTGCAGGTGCATGCATGCACTTTATTCAACAAACATTCATTGAAGACTCATATTTCTGCAGGAAGTAGAAAAGTAAAGAGGCACAGTCTTTGCCTCTGCTGATCATGAACCTTGAGTTCCCTTCACCTACAAGCTGGACGTCCTAGCAAGTGCAGCTCCCCATAGCGTCTGGCCACCAAACAGCGCCACAGAGCTGGCTTTGAGGGATGTCTCACACTGCGCCCATACTTTAGGAACGTTAAACTGAGAAGATAAATTTCAATGTCATTTGCCTAATCACAACAAGCAGATGGAAAGAGACATGCAAAAGATATGAGTGGCTGGGACACCCTGTGGGCCAGCAGCCACCCCATTGTAGCTACTGGGAATGTCAAGTGTCTACACAGGACTAAAGGAAGTCTCTGAACTGTTCCCTCTACTCAGTTGTCTGGTGGAGATGAGATTGCCAATAGAGGAGTTCACCTTTTACCCCTCAGTTTCCAGTCCATATTTAATTTGGTGTCTGTGACACCTTACCAAAACCAAGGCCGTGTAGCCTGCTTGATATATTGCTAATCAGCTAGCCGTAAGCTCTGGTCTTTGCTGAAAGCAGAGAAGCCAATGACTAAATAAACAGGGCCATGAACACTACAAAGGAGTTCAACAGGGTGGCTCCAACTCAACTGGGTGGCATGTTCTGTGCCAACATGCCTGCCTACATCTAAAGAAAAGCAGATACAAATGTATGGGAGATGCTAACTCCACTTACGGAAATGGACCGCTTGCCTGGTAACAAATACCATGACTTCCTCTAAGTACAATGAGCAAACCGCCCTGGCTCTTAAGAGAATTGTCGAATATATTTTTTGCATCTAGGAGTGTAAGACTAGCGTTTGGCTCCCTGGGTACAGAGAAGGCCATCAACAGTCAGCACACTCCACAGCAGCCTTTCTCTCCCTGCTACTTTGATAATGACAATGTTTGTTGAATGAAAACACACCCTGATGTGACCCAGAGCTTCCCGGCATCTCACAGTAGGGTCACAGGAGGCTCTAAAAATGCCTCCCATCTAGATTCAGCAGAGCCCATAATGGCTCTGAGGAGCAAATTCTTAAGAATATTTTGAGTAATTACTCAAAGAATCAAAGCAGTAAGATGCTGTTCCAGACATAAGAGTGGGCTCAGCTTGGCTTCAGTTCCCCTCAGCATTCCTGGCCTGCACTTAGTGAAGTCCAAGAGGGCTGTGAAATACACCTGGGACTAGAACAGGTTCTGTATGCCTGCGAGCACCAAGGAGGCCTTGGGCAGAGCTCAGTCCTGGGGTCACAACTGGGTGTCCCTGAAAAGCCCTAAGGGGACCAGCACTTGGGCTGCCCACCATATTCTAATGTCAAGCTGTATTTTAAAATATTCACCAAAGAGAAGTTTTTCCTCCTAAAAATTTCCAAGCAAATCACAATAGACCAAGGACACAGTGGGTCACCCTTCAGAAAGACCCATTCCCATCAGAACAAACCCACTGTGTACAACCAGCACTATCCCTTCCAGGCTGGTGCCACTATGGCCACACCACCCAGGGGACCAAGCTTCCAGCTCAATCACCTTTAGGAGACACCAAGCCGCATCCAGAAACCCCCAGCACTGGCACATTTAGTGGAAAGTAAACACAAAGAAATCTTCTATTATTGCACTAATGGAGTTGGGATCTTGGGATAGGTCCTTCATAATTTAGATGAAATGTTCTGCTATTAAGGGAAAATTCCAATGGACATAACTGTATGGGAACAGGACCATGTGGCAAGCACAAACCTGAACCCCACAAGTGCTGCTGGCGATTCCCCCTCTTCCTGAAAAGAGGGCTGACTGAAGGTGAAGCCAGAGACTGCCTCGGGCTCCTGGGGTGGCCAAGGCTTCGCTAGAACCCAGCATCAGCCAAATCTAGAAATACCCAGTGCTACACAGAAATACCATTCTGTTTACTTCATAGAAATATGGTTTATGCAAACGGTGCAAGATTTTTAAATGCATATATTTTTAGCTATGCTAAGGGGAGGGCTTATATTTGGGAGCATTTCCTCTGCCAACTTTGGAATCCTTTGAGATATTCCTTTAGAGATATGTATAAACTGTAGCCAGCATTTTCCCACTGCAGAGATTTTTCATCCACTGACATTCACATCCCCATATGGGGAGCACATTCAGACCCTATAATGACAGCAGCGCCATCCACGTGGTGTGGCCCACATGCATTTAGGACAGGGCACCAGATCTTAGGAACAGTTGATGTGGGCTCCTATGAACAATGTAGATAAAGAAGGTAAAGGATTCACATAGCAAGTTCATGTCCAATTCCAAAACATCTACCACCCAGAGACAATATGTATGACAACAGGAAAAAAATTTGAAACAAGTTATTTATAAAATTGAAAGCAGCACCCACACTGCAAGAGAACCACAGCCTTGTGATTTCCCCTGACACCTCCAGCACTGCATCCTTGGCCATAGAGATCAGCTCAGGGTTTCACTCCTATTCAGTTTCCTTTATCCACAGATCTTCCTCCTTCCAGAGAGCCTGGAATCCATCAGATGAAGACTACTCTCTAAGGTTTAGCCACCACGGTTCTGTTAGTGTGGCAAAGACTACATGGGCCTCAGCCCTACACATTCTCTATGAATGACAAACTCTATCTCCAAAGCACAGCTCACCATGGAGTCCTGAAGATGTTGCTTAAGTGCTCCGAGCTCACATTTAATCTAAAAATGGGAAGTGAGTGGGTAGATGGATGGATGGATGGACGGAAGGAAGGAAGGATGGATGGATGGATGGATGAATGGAAGGGCTGATGGATGTTAAAGATGGTATAAAGATGATACAGATATAGACATACATATACACATACACATGTGTGGCCTTTTGAGAACTGAACAAGTTAAATATTAAATAGGGTGCCTGCTGAAAGTAAAGCACAGAAGCTTCTAGTTCTTTTTCTGGGTAGGTTTTCCTTTTTTATTCTCTGCACTTGTACAGCAGCCCAGCATCAGAGAGAGGGCCTCCACAGACACACGGGCTGCTATAGAATAGCAGAGAGACCCCACCTATGCATACAGGCAGGGACACCTGGTTTGAGCAGATGTTATGGGTTAATTCCAAATGTCCCTGTCATCCCCAGCCTCTGGGACTAATAGAGATTTATGCACTATGGACTTTTGAACTTCTGCGGGTAGAGAGCACCCTTGTGCATTCAGCCACTACTAGCTAGAAGCAAGAGCAAACTGGACAGCCATTGAGATGAAGTTCCCTGCTTTGTGGAACTGATCGATTGTTAGTGTAAATCAATTACATATAAAAGATGGGGTTTCACTTACTTGAAAGAATTACGGGTGGTCCACTAGAGACAATTACTTACACATACCACCATGCTAATTAAAAATCATTATTTATTAACTTAGGCTTATTTCTAGGGGAGTTTCCATGCTAGACCTTAATTGAATTAATAAAGAATTACCAGATCTGCTAGAAAGTGATCAAACTGTCTAAGAGTATTTCCTAATTCAGGCCGGACCTCTTGCCCAGTGCTTGCTGCACATTAGCAGAGCCTTATGCATTCCTAGATCCTGCCCTGGCTGCAGGGGTCCCCCTCAACTTGGAAGGTTCTGCTCACTTCAGCGGTAGGTAGTTGGTGAAGAACTCAGAGGCAATCAGATCAGAAAGAGATGGTTCAGTCCCCAGATGTAAATGTTAATGAAAATATTATCAACCCAGGAAGTCTTTGTCTTGTTCTGGAGCATAGGAAATTCCTGAGTTCACACACTTCAAAGGCTTCTGTACCCCTATGTCAGACAGGAGCCGGCAGAGGACAAGAGCATAAGCTGGGAATGCTGAGGTGGCTGGGGCATCAGACAATTCTGAGGAACCCCCTCTGGGTTAGTCAATAGCATCCTAATCCCATTGGATCCTGAAGTTCAGTTGCTTCCTATATGAGCCACATTAGGGAACACTTTGATCTTCCAGCATTGCTTATGAAACTGTGACACTGGCCCATCCCCAGAGAAGCCTCAGTCCCCTGTGACCATAGAAATTGGATACACTGGTGACTTCTCTTCACCCTGTAGGACAATGCATATGTGACCATTAGGATAGAAGTCCAATGTCCATCCATGGACGAATGGTAGACAAATGTGGTATGTCCATACAAGGGAGAACTATTCTACTGTGAAAATGTGGACAATTCTGACACATGCTACAACACACATGAGCCATGAAAACCGCATGCTGGAAGTTTTCATGCTGAGTGAAAGCAGGTAGTCACATGACAGCAAACACTGCATGATTCCACTTACATGAGACTCCTAAAGGTGTAAATTCATGGAGATAGAGTAGTTTGGGGGTGCCAGAGGATGGGGTAGATGAAGGAAATTTACATTTAAATGAAAACTCCTTCCTGTTTGGGATGATAAGACAGTTATGGACATGAATGGTAGTGATGATTATGCAGTACCACAACTTTGCTTAATGACACTGGGTTTTATGTCTCAGGATGGCTGAAATGGTCAATATCATGTGATTGTATTGCACAAGTAATAAGGAAAAAAATTAGGTACGATGATAGCATATGGACCCAGGAACTGACTCTCAAACACAATAAGATATTATCCATCTATAAAAAGAAGGAGACTTGTCATTTTTGGCTATATGGATAGAACTAGAGCTCGCTATGATCAGGGAATGAAACAGACACAAGTATTGCATACTCTCACCCATGCATGGAAGCTTAAAGAGTTGATTTCCTAGAAGCAGCAACCAGAATGACTTCTCACTGGAGACTAGGAATGCCATGGGGTAGAAGGGGACAGAAGGGACATGTCACAGAACATGACCAGAGCCCAGTTAGCTAGGACAAGCAAGCTGTAGCTTTCTGTACAGCACAGGCAGGCGGGCATCGTGCAATGGAGCCTCTCAGGGGTTTGGATTTTTCTTTTAAGCCAATATCTTAATTTTTTAAAAATTCAACAATAGGTGTTATATTGCATATTATTGTCTTCAAATTAGTTATTCAGATTATCGGATATAACTGTGAAAAACTGGTCAAAAAACTTAGAAAGAAAAAAGTTTAAACATTAACTGTTCCTTTCAATAGATCAGTAAAAATCATCAGTATAATTAGCCAAGCTATTTTATGTATATACATATATATTTCTGTTTCCCTTCCTTTTATCTTTGTTCTCTCCTTTCCCTCATTCCAGTTGTTCCTTCCCTTTGAGCAGTTTCTTTTCCTTTCATAGTATCTATTGTAACTTTCGGATTTTATTTAATCTTGCAAGTTCTTACACTAGGGAGACAATACGATGTTTCCACCTGTGGATCTGATTTATTTCACTTATGAGTATAGTCTCTAGTTGCATCCATTTACCTATAAAAGCCTTGAGTTTACCTTTTTTGTAGCTGAGCATTGCCCGAGAAGATGCCCTGATGTCAGGTGTTTCATGAAGACTTAGAAAGGAAAGTTTGGAGGTCCCCAAAACAAGGAAATGCTAAGTCCTCAAGGAGATAGGAATGTCAGTTAACCAGATTCAAACATGACACATGCATGGTATGCATAGGTCAGACTGTCTCACCTCAGCCCACGAGTATGTACACTTTAAAAATAAATGAAATAAAATAATGGCTGACCAGATAGCTCAGGACTAAAGCGCCTGCTTAGGCAGACACGGGGACTGGGGTTGGATCCCAGGCCTGCTGTGCTGGCCCTGCCCCAGGGGCGTGCTGAGATGGCAATCGAGACTGGGAGTGGTGGTGCATGGCTGTAACCTCAGCTCTTGGGAGGCTGTAAACAGGAGGATCAGTACGAGTCCAATCTAGTAACGAGACCCTGTAAACCCCGTACTAAATACATTTTTAAAAAATAAAGTAAAATAAAATTGAAAAGGACAGTATTGGCAGTATTCAGACAATGGTTTGGGCAAGTTCATCTCCTGTTATTTTGTTTGTTTTTTCCGTATTTTAGGGAAGGGTCTACAGGGTGTTCAGGGTCTCCCGACTAGATCAGACTCGTCTCCTGTTTACAGCCTCCCAGGTGTTGGAATTACAGACTCGCGCCACCACGCCCAGTCTCACTTGTGGGTTCAGCGCGCCCTGGAGGTGGGGCCAGCTCGGCAGCTCCAGGGATGGAACCCCTGGCCCCTGCGCCTGCATGCAGGCGCTTTAACCCACTGAGCTATTTGTTTTTGCTTTTGTTTTTTAATAATTTTGTTGAGAAACAAATAACAATGAGACAGTTTCAAAACTGATTAGTAGGATAGTTTCAATAATAAATGTATTGCATATTGTTGTCTTAGTGGTTATTCGTTGTACAAGATGCAGACATGATATCCTGTCCACAAACACTATTAGATCAAATCTTTTTATTCATTGAATTAGAAGAATGTAGCTGTATATCTATCCTAACTATTTTGAATATACAAATACAAAATGATCATTGCCCAGCCCTTGTTTGTTTGAAGAAGGAACTTTGTCAATGGTGTGAATATTCGGTTTTTGCTGTCTGGAGAATCAAAACCGTGGCCTTCATAGTGAACTACATTTCCGGCTGTTTTTGTCTTATTTTTTATTTTGAAATGGGGTCTCATTAAGTCTCTAAGTTGGCCAGGTTGGGCTAAGCTTGCACTCCTGCCTCAGCCTCTGGCACTGCTGGCGTTACAGGCATGGCCCACCACTAGGGGCTTCCTGGCCTGTCTTTGAAGGCAGATGGCGCTATGGGAGAGAGGGAGGGCAGGGCTGGGCGGCCAGCTCACCTGGTGTGGCCTCTTCTCTGCAGGTGTCCACACAGCCTGTCCCCCAGGAGCCCAGCAGGAAAGACTATGAGACCTACCAGCCGTTTCCGAATTCTACGAGAAACTACGACGAGTCCTTCTTCGAGGACCAGGTCCACCACCGCGCGCCCGCCAGCGAGTACACCATGCACCTGGGCCTCAAGTCCACTGGCAACTATGTTGACTTCTACTCTGCTGCCCGTCCCTACAGTGAACTGAACTATGAAACGAGCCACTACCCGGCCTCCCCCGACTCCTGGGTGTAAGGAGCCGGGCACGGGGCGCCCCAGGAGCCGTGCATGTGCATGCATACCACGAAACATTTCTTTTTCTTTTTCTTCTTTCCCTGCAAATTTAGTTTGTTAAAGCCTGTTCCATAGGAAGGCTGTGATAACCAGTAAGTGCTATTTTAGAGAGCTAAATGCCTCGAGAGTTAACGTGGAGATCCATAGAAAGCTAGCGCAATCCTAACTGTGACAGCGTGCTGCACCTTTCTAGTTTGAACTGCAGAGTTTATAAAGTGCTTTATGCTGAATGTGGCTGCCAGGCAGAGAGAGGGGGACATGCAGGGTGGCAGGGTTATCATTAAGCACAAGACTGAAGAGTTTCCACACTTTGTGGGGGACGGCTTCTCATGCTTTGTTTACTCCCTTCATCCGTTGTGACTCTAGGCTTCAAGTGGCATTGAGGTTCCTCTGTACAGCAAGATGTTTCTTGCCTTTTGTTAATGCATTGTTGTAAAGTATTTGATGTACATTACAGATTAAAGAAGAAGAGCGCATTGTGTATATTACACCAGTGCTGCTGTGTTCCCTCATCTATGGTTCTAAATATTGCTTCAATTTCAGACTTTTGAAAGATGTATGGATTTCCAGGATTTCCTTTCTTTTCTTTCTCCCAGTATGTTTTAACACAAAAGAAAACAGGAGGAAAAAAAAAGGATATTTAGCAGTATTGTTCGTTCTGATATGTGGATTTGTTTGTGGCAACTAAAATCAAGGCATTCAGCAGTTTCTGACAATTAACACACATCATTCCACAGTCCTTGTCAACAAAGTGCTTTTTCACTGCCTACAATTTTAGATGTAGATATTTGAAATAGATTTTTTCATTTATACCAGTTTTCTTTATGATGATACAGTGTTAAAAGAAAATAAATTACAATTGATCTGTCATCCATATTTGCAAAGAATGTCTATTTCCAAGGACCTATCTTACAAAACACACATTCCTGCTTGTGCGTCTGTGCGTGTGTGGGTGTGCGTATGTCCCTGTATGTATAAAAATGACCTATGTGAGACCTTACTTTGATAGAAGCATTTTCATTTGCTGTTCATCCTGTACAAACTTTGTTTTTGGCTTTTAGTATCAATGTACATCAGTTTGTTCCTTTTGTACTGTATCTAATCTTCTGACCATCTAGTGACTCAGGATCTTAGGCCAGTTGAAGTGAAGTTATAGGATTTCTCACATTCACACATTCTTGGATACCAACTCTTCCTCCAGGTCAATTTCCTTCCACGTTTTATGCCCTCAAACCCTACATGGCCAACTCACTAATTTCACTTTGGGCCCAATTACTTGAAGTATCCACAGAAAATGTAAACTGCTCGCCTTACTCACCCCAAACTCTTTTGTTCGTGTGGCAGGGAGCAGTGGACAATTATGGACTAGATGATTAAAATTGAACTTGAAGCTAATGTTAGACTAGTGGTTAACAGAGCTAAGAAATAAGGCTAACCATTTCAAAGAACATGGGCTGTGGGTAAATTAGCTTTGCTCTTTAGATGCAAGTGACTGAGGCCAATAGGTGCCTAGTAAATGTTAACTGTTACTGGAAAAATAAAAAAATAAATAACAAAAGAAATTGGCTGCCATCTTCCTTTAAAACTTGCTCCCCTTCACATACTACAATTCCACGCCAAGGCCAACAACAATGCTTCATTCTCCAAATTCAACAACAGTGAACACTATCTGTGCCTATCTTTGGAAATACCAAGTTAATTTCCAGAGTAAAGCAGCAGGAAGAAATTGACACACATTTTTTTTTTCTGCAAATAACATACAAGTTGGACCTTGTTGCTTTGTTTACTATAGGACCCTGAGTTTATGATTGCTATCAAAGAAGCTTTCTCACTCCTCTAAAGAGAGATAAATATGTAGCACTGAGGACAGAGTTTGCACTTCATCTATGTCGTAGGATGCAACTGCCAAGTTCATGGGGGCAGAGGACATGGAATAGACATGGCTCATCCCTCACCTAGCCACTGCTTAACCTTTCCAAAAGTAAGCAACAGGAAGCATTCCTTCCTCAGGGAATTAATGCCCATGTAAGAAAGTTCTTCTAGCAGGGATTTCCTGTTACCTTTATGCTCTGGATTTTCAATGCATGGCCACCATTAGACATACTTGAAGACCAAGGATATGTTGCTATCTGTGAGGATGTACTGTACAAGGGGGTGATGAACTAATTCAACCAGGAGCCACTGGCATCAGGTTTGGGGTAAGAGAGAGAAAAGCTAGCACTTATAGTCATTCAAGTCAGTCTGGTTTTTTTTGTTTTTTTTTTTTTTTTTTTTTTTTTTTTTTTTTTTTTTGCTTTTTCCTATTTACATACACATAGACAGGACAGATGTAAACAGAGAGAAAAGGAGAAGAAGATTTGTGATAAACAAATACGGGAAGGAAGAAAGAGGGAGGGAAGGAAAGAGCGAAGGAGGAAGCATAGTAGAAAAGTAGATAAGCAGATAACCGAGACCTTTCCCTGAACTGTGAAATGGGCTACGCCTTTAGCAAAGAAGATTACTAATCTAGCATTCTATTAGGTAATGTGGGGTGTGTTGGGTGAAAGTCCCAAGTAGCAGGAAACCATTCTCTGGTTTTGCTTTCCTTGTGCTGATAACCAAGACTCCGTCTCTGATCTGGCTGCCTTGAGGTCTATAAAAGCATAATCCTACTAAGATGAGAAGGGTATTTTTTCGAAGTTGAAGCAAAAAATGTTTGAAATTTTTCTTTTCAATTTAGTCTTTATGGTTCATAATAAATATACCCAATGCACTTAATAAGATGTAAAATCCAGACGACATTATGAAAATCATATGCATTATTTATACACAAAAGAGATGATCACTGGGGACTGATTAAAGAACAACTTGAACTATACCAGTAGGACTAATATTAACATTCTTTTAGAGATCTTTTAAGGTTGATTCAATTATAATGCCACACATTAATGCTTCAGTCCTCATTGACAATCATACTTTAGGAAAAACAAAATTAAGCTTTCACATACAGAGTGACATGGACATCACATCACAGCCGGTGCTAACCAAGATGAAGGGGAACAAGCAACGACCCACTTGAGTGAGACTGAGACTATAAGATGTGACTTTAAACCATCCAGCACCAAAACACTCTGTATTTGGACTGTCTTGCTTCTCTTTAAGTGTTGCTCTACCGTAATGTCTGGTGCTGTCCCCGTTGTCTTGGGAACTGTGTCAGGAGACATGAGCCTTGGTGATCTAGTGATGCTCCATATTGTAACTGGGTGTGGGAGAAGTCACGGGTCTCCTCCCTAGGAAAGCGCTGTGTGCAGAAGTGTCCTTTTCACTTCCAATAAATGCAAGAACTCCAGACAGACAGCCCCTCTCCATCTAAGATGTCAGAAGGATAAGGCCAAAGCAAGGTGGTGAACAGGTGCCTATACTCACCAGACACCCTGTCTCCGGGCTAAAGGTTGGGCAGGAACCTCTGTGTGATACTAGGAGGAAACGAAGTCAAGCAATCAAAGGACACAAAGTGTCAAAGATCTGCCCCTTCCCAGACCAAAGTCTGCCAATAACAACAGCATTTTCTAGATACCTTGAAATGATCTGGACATCAAGGCTGAAACTCACGCTGAGAAACTAGCTAATGAAGACCAGTCTGACCTCCATTAGCAGCCTACTGATTCTGTTCTCTCAAAATTCCCAACTCTTTAAAACCAAGAGATAGTTGGTAACTTTCCAGGTTGCAAAGCCTGACCTGTACCAAGTGTCTCCAAGTCTCATGATTTCCGTTTATCACACCATATGTGCTACTTCTCTAACACTATACGTTGGGCTCTGGTACTACACAGACACTGCCCAGAAGCTGTAGGATTTGTGCAGTGTGCTAGATTATCTCAGAAAATCTTGAAATGGTTGAGTTCAGTTGGCCTCCTAAGATTTCACACAGGCCACTGTTCAGTTTTCAATAAGGGATCAGAATTTTTGTGGGGTTCCAAGACCTTGCTGGAGTCTTAGAATAATTTCTTTCATATGATCAGACCAAGGTCTTCATTAAAGTGAACCTCAGAGAGGGTCCTGTGGGTGTATTCATCACCTTTCCTAGGTTTGGGTAGGGATAAGGGACAAAATAGCTAACATATATGACTTAGTAGAGAAAAGGCTTGCTTTGACTAGTAGTTTCATGGGGTTCAGTCCCTGGGGATAGCTCCAGGACAGATCCTGCACTGGGGAAGAGCCTAGTGGAGAACAGCTTCTCAACACATGGCACCAGGAAGCACAGAACAAGGGAAGAGCCAGAGAAGGAGAGGCAAGGGGCCAGATGAAGTCCCCAGGGTCACAACATTATGACCCACCCAGACACATTCAGAAGCATGACCCACTAATCTAGGCATCTCTCAAGCCAATCACATAGACAACCAAAATGAGCCATCTCCTGGTGGACAAGGTGTAGCTGTCACTGCACTTGATACAGCTCAGTGCTCAGTAACCTGGAGAGTTAAGTAGCAAGAGGATTCTGGGTTGTGCTGGGTCCTCTGGCTTCAAGAAATGAAAAGACCAGGATCTCTATTTGCTCCAAAAGATGACTAATGAGGCTCTAAGCAGCAGACCATGCAGGTTCCATCCCACGCAGCAGCTGAGTCTCTCACACACAGAGCCAGCTCCAAACCAGCCAGGTCAGACAGGCACCAAACCTCAGTCTCTTCTCAGTTCACTAGTAGGTAACTTACCTTGACCAGAAGTCTCACCAGCTATAGAGCATGAAGGAGAAATTATATCTCTCAGGTCCCTCAGTGCAAGAGGAACTGCAGAACAGAGGTGGAGTTTTGTTCCTAGAGAGTTACAATTTAATTTTTAACATAAACTTCAACAATGACCATATTAGTGTTCATTGTACAGCTTCAACATTTTTAAACACTTGGTTATCCAAGTCCTCAGTAAATTAACGATAAAAGCTCTCTGTGTTATGGTACTTTGTGCTAGAGTAACAAACATAAAACTTCCAGTTGGTGCTGACAATAATTTGTTTGAGAAAACAGAAGCTACATATAATTCAAGTTTTCAACCACTGCACTCTTGACTTTGGAGGAATGGGTAATCTTTATTTTTTTTTTAATTTTTATTGTACTGGAGATTGAACTCAGGACCTTGTGCTTGCCAAAGAGGCACTTATGCCACCGAGCCAATTCCTCAGCCTGAATAATTTTTTAAATTGAGGTGCAGGGTTAAGTTGTTGTTCGGTGCATGGAGGACTCATCCACATCCCAGCCTCTCCCCAGTTGACACGTATTGTGCCATCACATACAGCTGTGATGATCAAAATTGTCTCCAGATATTACCACCTGTCCCCTGGAGAGGGGACAGAAAGGGCCCTGATGAGAACTGCTGCTCCAGTCCATGATAAGGTGCCAGTCATGACTTTGCACAAGATGGGAGAGGTGCCTTCCTGGCAGGACAACCAGGAAACACAGAGCAGAGGAGACCACGTATTGCCATCTACAAAGCCAGCTAGGACTTGAAAACTTGATAGCCTGCCAAGGAGACACTTACAGAAAAAGAAAGAATGAAGGAGATGCAGGAAGCCCTGGCAAGGGACAGCAAACAACACTTAAAACTTTTCCTTTTAAATTAGGAGCAGAAGAAGAATGGAAAGAAATGAGAGTCAACAAGATGCCCTTCTTGAGGCCATTGAAGGCCACATGATAGATACCTTGACAAGTTTTCCCATCATCTATATAGAGATTCCAGGATATGCTCATGGTAGCTAAGAAGGAGAGTTTAATGTCAGCGGGTCTCCCATTCCAGCAGGCACCAGAGTCACCCTCAACATCACCCAGATGCCCATTCAAAAAGAATTTCTGATTGGGCGTTTCTGAGCCTGACATTTCCAACAACCCCCAGATGATGCTGATACTGCTTGCCTGGGGACCCCTCATTGAGAACAATAGATATGAGACAGCGGAAATAACTTAAGGTGATTTTTTAAAAAACAATTCCCACCTCAGCATTCCAGCATCAGAATCTGTGTTTGCACAAGTTCTTCAGGTGAGCCCTAGAAACTTTACAGAACAATGATCCAGAAAACACATAAAAGTCTGAACTAGGAGAACTAAAACAGCAAAACTAGTGTGAACTCGTGCAGGTGCAGATCCATAGCACTCTGCTACTCCTCGATGAATGGGGTTAAGGACCCAAAGATCCCTCTGAGCTGTGAGTCTGACTCTGGAAACCTAGTAATGGAAACCCCCACATAGGCAAGAAAAATCTTTCCAACAGAGAAAAGTCATTCCACTGGGATCAGTGAAGTTTTGATTCTGACGGTAGATTCTGGCAGAGGGCTGCAGTGGGGAGGTGGAAATGCACCTGGGGGGTGTGAAGTGGGGAAGCAGAGTGTGGCTTTGTTCCTTTGTGGATGAGAACAACAAAGCAGGCAAGGACAGAGCATCCATTATAAAGGAGGGGAGAAACACAGGTCCAGGATCAGGATAGCTCCAGGGGGAGCAGTGGGCTGCAGGACCCCAAACTGTTGAGAATATAAAAATAGGGGGGAGTGTAGGGAGGACCAGGCAAGGACAGCCTGCTGTTGACTAAGCCAGACAGGTCTATGTGAGGAGGGACAAATGCCATGGAACACGCAGAGGACAACAGGAGAAGGACAGCAGAGAATCATTCTGCAACTGGGATCTGTGAACCAGGCAGAGCAAAGTAGTCCAACAGCAGTAGGAGCAGGTGGGGAGGCAGGGGCAGTGAGGTCAGCAGGGTGCCTTCAGCTGAGGGAGAGCCTCACCTGGGGCCATCCCCAGTGGAGCCAGTGCCTTATGAACCAGGGCCCATGTGGCCCATGCTGGAGCCAGTGACTTAAAGATAGCTGCCTCCATTTTCCCAGCGTGTGATAGCTTCTATGGTGCAAGAATGCTTGTTCTTGTCCTTCCAGCCTGCTCTTAGGGAGGCTCCTGTTAGAATCATCCCTATTTTTGACAGAAAAGCAATAGGTATAAAGAATACTATGTGGCTAGCAAATTTTGTACCTGCGTACAAACTGGAGAGGTTTTTGGTCTGAGGTATTGTGGAGGCCCACCTGAGTCACTCGCCTTGAAAGAGGAGCAGTTGTCTCCATTTGGACTGAGCCTGACCCTATTTCTATGTATTGCCATCTGTGAAGCCAGCGAGGACTCTTCCTTATCCTTTCAATTGGCCTTAAGCAATGTTGATGTGCTGGTGGCAGTCTCTGAAGTTGGCAGGAGTGTTTCCCCAGGATGCCACCTGTTGTTCCCTTGTGTGAGCCAGGTCCAGATGGGATGAAGAGCCAATACTCCACACTGATGGATTGAACCTTGAGATAGAGGCTACAACTTCCTGGGTCTAGAAATATTACACATAAAAGCTGAAGCACCAACTCTAACACATTAGTCCTATCTCAATTGTGTCGTGCAGATTGCTCTCTGCTTATGCTTCTATCTGCATACAGCAGAGGCAAATGCAGGCCTCTTTCCTAGCCCAACCCGCAGCACTCACCTGCTATTGGCCATTCTCATGGACACTCACCTTCAAGCCACTCCTTTCTTCATGAATGAATAAAACCCAAGCTGAGCCTTGGGTGAGGCCTTTGTTCTGGACAGCCCTCACCACAGCTGGACCTACAGCCCTCACCATGGCGGGAGCTACAGCCCCTTGGCTCCCCATAACTATAAACATGCCTTAGTATCTTTGTTCTCTGTGTGAGTTGCACTGGGTGTGGTAGACTGGAATTAATTTGATGGGTTCCAATAATTTATCCATGAGATTATAAATATAAACTTCCTGGGCCTTGGTGAGGAAGTAAAGCTGGGCATCATGTCAATTTTGTGTTTAAAGGTGGCTTGTTGTGGGTATGTAATACCCATGTTTCTTCTTTGTGTATTTCTATTGAGTAATTAAAATTTTTAATTTTATGAGTTTTATTATAGTAAACAATGAGTCTTTATCAGGAAAACATCAACCAAAAATTAAGTATTAAAGTTTTAATATTTATTGTTTATTTAAAGTCAACAATTTTAACATTGGTATTTTAATGTAAAAAGTCTAAAAAATAACAGAAAGAAATTCTTATATGAAGTACAAAGAACCAGTAAAACTCTACAACTAAAATATGAAAACAATCTCATAACAGGCAGCCTTCACACATGATAGTAGCGTGTTCCATGCATGTGGCTCTCTTACACTGACGTCACATGTATTTTGCTTTCCTGCCCATTTTATAGGATGTAACTGACATCTTGCTGGTCTTGTTATTTTGTCAGGAGATCTTATTATATTGTACAAGGTGTAGACAGCAACAACATAAAGTATCAATAAAACAAAGTATTTAATTCTTGTTTTTGTTTTTGGAGGGTTTTTTGTTTGTTTTATTTTTGTTTTTATTTGAAGCACCAGGGCCCAAACTCGGGACCTTGTGTTTGCCAGGCAGGCACTAATGCTGCTGAGCTATCTCCCCAGCAGCATTCAATTCTTGCATTCTTTCATCTTTCTTTCTTTCTTTCTTTCTTTCTTTCTTTCTTTCTTTCTTTCTTTCTTTCTTTCTTTTTTTCTTTCTTTCTTCCTTTCTTCCTTTCCTTTCTTCCTTTCTTCCTTCCTTCCTTCCTTCCTTCCTTCCTTTCTTTCTTTCTTTCTTTCTTTCTTTTTCTTTCTTTCTTTTCTTTCTTTCTTCCTTTCTTCCTTTCTTCCTTTCTTCCTTTCTTCCTTTCTTTCTTTCTTTCTTTCTTTCTTTCTTTCTTTCTTTCTTTCTTTCTTTCTTTCTTTCTTTCTTTCTTTCTTTCTTTCTTTTTGTGAAAGGTCTCACTATGCAGCTGAGACTTGTAGTGATCCTCCGGTTTTCAGCCTTCCCAGCATTGGAATTATAGGCATGAACCACCACTCCCAGACTTGATCACCAGCTCAGCATGCCTGGGTCAGGGCCGTCCTAATCTATGGTTCCAGGGATTGAACCCGACCCCTGTGCTTGAAGAAGCAGGGGCTGAGCCCACTGAGCTTCAATTCTTAATGTATATTGTGCATTTAGAATACAGATCAACATTTTCACATCAGTGGTGTACTTGCCTACAAAACCTAAAAGATAAGAGAAGAAATAAATTATGATATTAACTACATTGTAAATACCAATAAAACTCTACAACAAAAATAATCTTTGCTTCAATTGCCACATTCAATGTAGTCTTCACACACAACTGAATGATCCATGCACATTAGTTACCTTTTTCTCATTGCTCGGACAAAGTACCCAACACCCAAATTCATGGAAGGAAGGTTTATTTAGCTCACAGTTAATGGAGATTTCAGGCCGTACTCAGCTGTCTCTAAGGCAGAGTAGCACATGGAAGAGGGCAGCAGCTCATGGCAGCAGGAAAACAGCAAAGAGCAAAGGGAGGAGGAGCAGCTGCAGCAGCTAGCAAGGCTCTCTCCCTTCCTTATACTGTGTTCAGGCTATCCACCCCACACTGGGTATAGCACTCACACCCATAATCCCAGCACTGGATCATGAATTAATCACAAACTCTAAAAGATGCCCCAATAACTAGACACAAACCATAACAGACAGCATATGTCCTTAGCTTTCCTTTCCTATGTAGCAAGACATTGTTTTCTTTTCTTTATTTCTTTTTTTTTTTTCTCTTTGTATCAGGAATTGAACTCAGGACCTTGCACTTACCAAGCAGGCCCTGTGTCACTGAGCTATATCTCTGGCCAACAGGCTATTCTTGTCTCCTGTCTTCTCTTCCTGTTTTTTCAGGAGCTACTTGCTATATTGTGCAATGTAGACTTAGCATGGAAATAAGATTTCATTCAAATGCAGTACCAAATATGTACTGAGCACTCAGAATAGACATGAACATTTTCACATCAGCTCTTGATTCGGTTACACACCCTAACAGATAACATCAGATGTAAAAGCATATGTGAACTACAATGCAAACACACACAGAAGTCTACCACAGAGATACTTCTGTGTTTCAACTGTCACATCCAAGGCAGTCATTACACATGACAACTTTATATGCATAAGTATCTGTTATGCTATGATGACACATACAGTTCATTTTTCCATCCTGTTTAGAGGGACACAATTGATATCTTTTTGGCTTTTCTGTCGTAGTAAGTCGTTCAGATACTACACCCACCTATCCACCTGTCATTTCGCCAGTATGCTCCAAATATTTTGTTCCTCCTTTGCTGTAAATGAGCTCTTGTGAGCTCCAGTCCCAGTCTTCTAAGTAAAATTCTTCACGATCTTGTTTGTAAACCATCAAATTGTGTAAACTACACAGGTTTAGGATTGAGTAAAACACAACCATTGGCCAGTGCTTGAGTTTCCAGTGACATCATACTGATTGGATAACTCATCAACAGCATCTACTTCACCTTGGTTTTAATGTAACAAGTTACTATCTCAGGCTTCAGTTTTAAGGAGGTTTTGGTGCAGTTAGAAAGAAAGGAGACAAGTCACTCCCTCCCCTTGGTTCAACAGTAAACACCACATCCATCTGTCTTGGTTACCTTTTCTCTCATTGCCAAAACAAAATACCTGACATCCAAAATTAAGGAAGGAAAGGTTTATTTGGCTCACAGTTAATGAAAGTTTCAGTCCACACTCAGTTGCCTCCAAAGCAGAGTGGCACATGGCAGAGGGCAGCAGTTCATGGTGGCAGAAAATAGCAAAAACAAGAACAAGAAGAGAGTAGGGCTGGCCAGATAGCTCAGTGGATTAAAGTGGCTGCTTAGATAGATGCTGACCAGGGTTCAATTCCTGGCATATCGTGCTAGCCCTGCCCCTAGGGTGCACTGAGACAGTGATTGAGACTGGGCATGGTGGGGCATGCCTGTAATCCCAGTGCTTTTGAGGCTGAAAAAAGGAAGATCACTATGAGTCCAATGTGTGTAGTAAGACCCTGCAGACTCTGTACTAAATATAGAAGATGAAGAAGAAGAAGAAGAAGGAGAAGGAGGAGGAGAAGGAGGAGGAGGAGGAGTGGGAGGAGGAGGGGGAGGAGGAGGAGCAGGGGGAGGAGGGGAAGGAGGAGGAGCGGGAGGAGCAGGGGGAGGAGGAGGAGCCAGGCTGAGCTACTGAGGTATCATAAGAAACACATCTTTGAGAATGGCTATTGGTGTAGATAGACTGTTTTACTTATATTTCATCAAATGTATATTTCACAACATCTTGTGGCATTTTGTCTGTTAGAATTCTCAGCATTAAATGACAGCGTTGGCAGTCTATCCAAAAGGTGTCAGTTTGCAAAGATCCTCATTATATTTTTGAATGTAGTGCTAACATTAGATTATTCCACTTGGTTGCATGGCCATTTTGTGCCAGCTTGACGAGTCAAATGTGCACCGACATTGCTGCTTACTTTGTCATCTTATTCAGGGACATCTTCATTCTCTGCATCTGTGTCAGTGTATTCTTGCTTCGTTTTCACTGTCACAGGAACTTTGACTCACATGGCCAGCGTCATCATCCACGTCCACCATCACCTGATGATTCGCTTTCAATTAGTCTCCTCCAAAACTTCTGAATCTAGTTATCCATGTTCTCTTGTGTTGAAGAGGGTTACTTCTACCAGAAAAAAATAACAAAAGAAAACTTTTTAAAAATCCTATGTGGTCATTGAAGTCTTCTCAGGGTTTATCTTGTAGTCCTGTACATTATTCTGTAGTTCCTTTGTCTGTGTCATCCATGTGGATGAGTCACGGCCAATGCTTGACCAGAATGCTCTCTGTGAGAGCCTGAGAAAAAGTTTTCTCTTCATGTGACTGTCCCCAGGCACACTATAGAACTTCAATCTCTTTCCTCTGTGGCTCCACAATCTCCTTGCTCAGAAAATTTGGAGCTCACCTGAGTCTCATAATATTGCAGTACAGGTTCTCCTATGTCCTGAGTCTTCGCTGACCTTGAAAGGCTAGGGCCAAAATGTTGGCTGGCCTTGTGGCTCTTCTACTTCTCCAACTCTGACTTGTGATCTTAGGTTGTTAACCATCCAGAAGAAAAGCTGATTAGTATCCTGCAGCATATGCCATTCACTTTGCCTTATCTGACTCAATTGATTTTACTTGTTGTACATTTCCTTTTGTATTTCTGCTTTTCGCTTGTTATACTAGCGAGACTATACGATATTTACACATGTGTATCTGGTTTATTTCACTTATGAGTATATGTTCAAGTGGCATCCACTTCAGTATAA
>PVKA01029200.1:0-28558 GCA_004027165.1 Ctenomys sociabilis | reverse complement strand
GGGTATAATGAGGCCGATGAGGGGTGGAGTGGGTGGCCAGGAGTAGATCAAGGCCAGCGCGGTGCTGGGGACCTATATGGGCAGAAGCAGGTCTTCCAGACCACTTGCCCTAGGGCTCCTGGTTCCCAGGGCTAAGGCACCTCCTTGGGGCCCAGGTGGCCACAAGACTGGAGTGCAGCAGTGCCAGGCCCGGGGGCTCCTCCAGGAGCTGAGGGCCCCACAGTGGGACAGAGGAGGGGGCACAGGGGCCTTGTGTCACCCAGGCCAGAGCCCTGAGCCCAGGGAAAGGGATGGGACACCTGAGTGGCTCGCAGTAGGGAAGGTCAGAGTGGAGCGCTCAGGACCTGGGCCTCAGCCGCTAGAGTCTCTGCCTCCCCTCTCTCTCAACACAGGTACTTGTGAACTCTCTCTGTCTGTCTCTGTCTTTCTGTCTCTGTCTCTCTGACTCTGTCAGTCACTCTGTCTGTCTGTCCCCATCTCTCCTCAAGTGATTCCTCAGGACTTGGGGGACCCTGTAGATCTGACCATAGCTGTGGGTGTCAACGTGTGAGACACATTTTGCTCATGTCAGTCCTGCTGTTTCTTATTGGCCTACTTGTGGCTTAGCCTTAGGCTTTAAGAATGGGGCGGGGGAAGTGCAGACCCTTAAAGGTGCTGGTGCAGCTTCTGCTGGGTTGCGGTCAGCCCTAAGAGCTGTCTTGGGTTCAGGAGGTGAGGAGGCGATGTGAGCCAGGTGACCCAGGTTCCAGGCCCCACCTCCAAGCAGGTTCCTTTATCTCATCAGATTTAATTTCTTTTTTATAAAGCAGATGGGCCATTTATTGGTATCAGGAAAGGTTTCTCTGGGGTTTTGTTTGTTTGTTTGTTTGTTTTTGTTTTTGTTTTTTTGCAGAACTGGAGGTTGAACTCAGGCCCTTGCGCTTGCCAGGGAAGCGCTTATTCCTCTGAGCCATCTCCCCGGCCCCAAAGTTCTTGCTTTTACACCAAAACATCTGTTACCAGAGGCTGACAATCCCCAGAGTAGCACAAAACGGCTCCCACTGTCTAAAAAGCACCATCATTTAGTTACTACGACTCAGTTCTCGGAGAACAGGAGCGACTCTCCCACCTCTGTGACCGGCAGCTCCCCAGCCCAGTTCTTGACAGTTCCCAACTCAGTGACGCACCTGTCTACAGCACTCTCAGAGCGCCAGCGTCAGGCCTGTTTCCCAGCCTGAAGAGACACCTGGGGTGACAGCGAGACCTACTAAGCCTCCAGATCAAAGTCTTTGCGCTCCTCGTTATACTCCAGGACGTGTCCCTTGATTTTAGGAGAGTTGACCCAGGTGGACAAAGTCCTCCATGCTGCGTGTAACAAGGAAGGCGAGGTCGGTCACCCCGTCAGAGCCCACCCTGTCAGAGCCCACGTGCACGTGGCCTTGCTCCACAAAGGCCACAGCAGCCTGGAGATGCTGCGCCATGCGCAGCTTGAGGAGCGCGGTGGGCAGATGGTGGCGGCAGAGGGACGAGGCTGTGACGAAATCGCAGGGTTCCAGCGAGCCGCGCGAGGGCACCCGGCCCAGAGCACAGAGCTTGTTGAGTAGCGCGGCGGAGGCGCACATGCGGACCGGGCCGCCCTCGGGCAGGTCACGCAGTCATGGCGCCAGCTCGCGCACCGCCCAGCTCAGCTACCAGCCGGTTGTACCTCGTGTAGTCCTCGCGCCGCTGCAGCCCGTAGCGCCGTAGCACATGCAGTTCATGGAGGTTGTGGTCGGTAACTTTCCAGTTTAGGAAATCCACCTGCTTCAGTTGCTTCTGCTCATGGAACTGCAGCTTCCGCACCACGATGGCAGCTGCTGAGGAAGCACAATTCAAAGCTCCCCTCAGATTTAATTTCTAGGTAAAATTGCTACAGGTTCAAAGGTGGCAGAGTAGAACTTGAAGGAACACCATGAGGCGCTCACCAGGCCCTGGGCAGCTGCCCTACTGTTTGCTGGGGAGCTGGGAGCTTGGTGTGGAAACCGAGACCCCAAAGGGGACAGGAGAACCAGTGGCCCTGGAGAGTTTGACAGGGGCAGCTCAGGATCTGGCGTGAGAGACAACGAGTTCCCTGTGTGCATCCCCTGGGGCATTTTCGGATCTTGGGCTCCAGGCCCCACAGGGTAGGATGTCTGCTTGGGCCATGAATGATCCAGTGAGAGCATGAATGACTGAGCAACAGGCGCCCAGCACCTCACTGCCTCTGCTTCCTGTGCCGCTGGGAGCCCTCTCCAGGATACCCTGCCCTGAGGCTGGGCCAGGAGGGCTCCTTCTGGGTGGGCCTTGTCCCTCTTGGGGCCTGGGCTCTGGGGCCACCACCTGGAAAGGAGATAGCAGAAAAGGACCTTCGATAAGCACCACAAGTGCTTTTCCTGGGGCTCCTCCTTGTGGCTGTCAGCACCCCGCCCCAGGCCTCCTGTCCTGGTGTCCTTGGCAGGAGGACAGAAGCAAGGCCAGAGGCGTGCAGGCCCGGCCTCCCCTCCCAGCCTGGATGCTGCTGCCGGCGCTGCTGCTGCCTGTGCTCTGGGCCGGTGAGTGCAGGGAGCCCCGGGGCTGCCAGCTGGGGACTAGGCTGCAGCTGAACCTCTGTGTCCCCTCAGGGTCTCTGCAGGAGGAACAGAGCTACTGGCTGCAAGTGCAGAAGTTGGTGACGGTGCAGGAGAACCTATGTGTCCTGTTGTCCTGCTCCTTCTCCTACCCACGGGGCAGATGGCAAAACTCTACCCCTGCTTATGGCTATTGGTACAGGCAGAGCAGAAATCTGTTTGACTACACATCAGATGAACTTGTGGCCACCAGCGATCCAGGCAGGAAAGCCAGAATGAGAAGTCAACCTCGCTTCCAGCTTCTCGGGGATCCCAAGGCCTACAACTGTTCCCTGAGGATCTCAGGTGCCCAGCAGAGGGACAGCGGGAGTTACTACTTTCGGGTGGAGAGAGGAGAAATCAAATACAATTACCGGAGATGGATGGTCACTGTGATTGTGACAGGTAGGGCAGGGTGTTCTGGAAAAGGGAAGAGGCATGGGGGACCCTTAAGGACAGGAGGGCCATCTGTCCTAGGGTGGAAAGGTCACCAGAAGTGGGAGCCCCCAGGACTGAGGTGTCTCTCTCAGAGACCCACAGGGGCTTCTCTGGGGCCTGTCCTGTCTTCTCTCCTTCCCAGAGCTGACACAGACTCCGGACATCCACATCCTGGAGCCGTTGGTGTCCGGTCACCTCAGCCATCTCGTGTGCTTGATGCCTGGGGCCTGTAGTGGGGGCATGAACCTCACATTCTCCTGGAGCAGATCTGCCCTGAGACCCCCAGGGTCAGACTTGGAGACTCACAACTCCTCGGAGATTACGCTCACACCCCATCCTCAGGACCACGGCAGTCCCCTCACTTGTAGGGTGACCTTCCCTGAGGCTGGGGTGACCAAGGAGAAGACTATCCAGCTCAGCGTGTTCTGTGAGTGCTGGCCCAGAATGCTGGGGTCCTCTGGGGCAGACTGGATGGGAGTGTCTTGGTCAGAGTGTCTGTGTCTCCCACATTCACTGATTGATTCCTGACTCCCAGGTGATGGTGATGGAGGTGGCAGGGGAGGCGGGTGAGGTACAGCTGAGGAACCTCATGCACAGGACTAGTGCACCTGTATCAGGGCCCTGAGAGACCCTGTCCCTTCCACCATATGAGGCCACAGGAAGAAAGTACCGTTGATCAGGCGGGACCCAGGCTCACCTGCCACTGTATCTGCATGTGCCTGAGCCTGGAACCTGCAACCTCCTGCACTTCAGAGATCAGTTTCTGTCATTGATCAGCCAACAGCCTGTGGGGTCTGTCAGAGCAGCAGGGGAGACTGAGGCAGAGAAGCTGACTGGCCTTGTGGAGGCCACAGAGCCTCCCATGAGCCCCAGGGAAGACACAAGCTGCTCTTCTTCCTGTTTGCTATTGGGGGCTCTGGGGGTTGCGGTGAGGATGGGCCAGCTACACATCCACCCTCCCTGGGCCTTTCCTTCCAGATCCTCCTCAGAACCTGACTGTCAGTGTCACCAGCACCCGTGGCACAGGTGGGTGTGACAGCCCTCCTGGGTGTGCAGTAGCAGCTCTCTGGCAGCATGGAGGAAATGAGGGCTGTGGGGAGACTGTCTCTCTCCTCTTTGAGGGTGACAGGGCCACTCCGGTCAGCACGCATGGTCAGAAGCCTTGCATCGCCCCAGTGACCTGGCAACACCCAGCAGGGCAAGACAGAACAGCGCCGCCCAGCCTCTGGCGCCTGCTCCTGCTCCCCCTCCCACCCCTAGGCAGCCCCAGGTCCCTAGCATGCTGTCTCTTCTCCCTCCTTCACTTCCTATGCTTCTACCGAATGTGTATGAATCTTTTAAGACATTCCCTTTACCCTTTAGCCCTCACAGCTTTATGTAACCACGGAAACATGAATTCATGCCTGACACTTCATGGATTAATTCGGGTGGAGGTGATATTCATAAAACACAGGAAAAATCCAGTTCACTTATGGCTGCAATAGGGCCAGAATCCAGAGCCTCAGGCAAAGGAGGGCAGAGCCCAGCCCAGGAACAGCCCCTTTAAAGGGAACCTGGTGGTGGCACCTCCCATCCTCATGACACAAAGCCACCACCATCCCTCTGAGCCCCTGGAGCACACCCCTCCCTCCTTCAATCCCTCCTACAGACCCTGGAGGTCAGGCACCCTGAGAGACAAGCAAGCAGGAGGGGTCAGGTCCAGAAGAACTTTGAACACTTGATGGTTGGATTTCAGATACTTGAACAAAGGCAGATGGATCTGAAGGAAAGAAGTGTGTGTGCAGGGCAAACGGCTCAAAGGCATCTGGAACAGTGCAGGGACCTGTCCTCTGCCAGGCTGCAGAGAATGCAGTGGATGATTAGATGCAATAGTACTCAGGAGGCCCCTGCCTTTATTAAAGAGAAACAGGGGCTGGGAAGATGGCTCCATGAAATAAGCGCTTCCCTGGCAAGCACAAAGGACTGAGTTCAATCCTCGGTTCTGGGAAAAAAAAAAAAAAAAAAAAAAGAGAGAGAGAGATGCAGAGGGAAGGACCCAGGTTAGAGACCCAGGACTGCACTCAGCTCTGGGCCTCCCTGAAGTCTCTTGGCCGCCCTCCTGCATCTGTCTCTGTCTCTGCTTCTCTCTCCAGCCCTAGACACTCAAGGCAACAACTCCTACCTGGAAGTCCTCAAGGACCAGCTCGTGCTGCTCCTCTGTGATACTGACAGCCGGCCCCCAGCCATGCTGACCTGGGAACTGGGGGGCAGAGTCATTTCTCAGTCCCCTCCCTCAGGACCCAGACCCCTAAGGCTGGAGCTGCCCAAGGTGAAGCCTGAGGATGCGGGGCGCTACACCTGCCGAGCAGAGAGCAGCCTGGGCTCCAAGCAGCGCACCCTGGACCTCTCAGTGCAGTGTGAGTGACCAGAGCTGCCTGTGCTAGGAGGGACGGGGTGGACACAGGGGCTGGCAGGTCCCAGAGCATGAACCCAGAGCAGGACCAGGCTCTCCTCTGCCTGCATGGATGAGCAGTGACAATGGGGACCCCCCCGGGCAACCTTCCCTCCCACCTCCTCTGTCTCCTGGGTGGATCCTCTGCCCAGAGGGAGATCCCAGACACCCAGTGCGGCTTTTCTGTCTGCACTGCAGATCCTCCCGAAGACCTGAGAGTGACAGTTATCCAAGCAAACAGCACAGGTAGGAGGGGACAGAGGGACCAGGGCTTGTGCTGCCAGGTGGTGGAGCTGCATATGAATTCTCTGCTTCCCTCTGCAGTCCTGGAAATCCTCGGGAACGGCACCTCCCTGCCCATCCTGGAGGGCCAGAGCCTGCGCCTGGTGTGCATCACCCACAGCAAGCCTACAGCCACACTGAGCTGGGCCCGGGGGACACAGGCCCTGAGCCCCTCCTGGATGACCGCCCCTGGGGTCCTGGAGCTGCCCCAGTTTCAACTGGAGCATGAAGGGGAAGTCACCTGCCATGCAGAGAACCCACTGGGCACCCGCAGTGTCTCTCTGCGCCTCTCTGTGCACTGTGAGTGGGGTGGGGATGGAGGACTGGAGTAGCCTGAACTGGTGGCTCAGGGACGGGATGCTGGTCCGGCCCTGAGCCTCTTCCCTGTACTGAGCTCTCAACCAAGGCTCGGATGGGATGCCAGGCTGTCCGTGGGACCCAAAGCCCCCTATCCTGCCACTGCCCACTTGGGACATAGGGGTTGAGGCCCAGGCAGAAGAAGGTAGATGTGAGAAGACAGACCCCAGGGCCAGGGCAAAGGAGCTGGGGTGGAACGGGGAAGGTGATGAGTTGGGAAACAGCGTCCCGTGCTCTGCTGGCTGGAGGACGAGGACACAGAGCTTCAGGCTTGTGGCCCTAAACAGCAGGGTTGAGGAGGGGAGGGCCTCCGCCTAAAGCCCACTGTCTCCAGGGAAGCCAGAGTGCTGGGGGAGGTCCCTGCTGGCGGCTCTTGGGGGAGCAGGGCTGGCTGCTGTGCTGGCCTTCTGTGCCTGCCTCTTGCTGCCCAGGTGAGTGTATGCCCTGGCATGGAGGGCAGGTGGAGGGGAGGCAGGGAGGCTGCTCGGGGGCTCCCCAAAGGCCCCCTGGGGAGAGCCCTGATCCCAGCCCCTGGGCGGGCCGCTCCCTGGGTGGAGAGCCTCCTCGGAGCTGGGTCTGACCTATGGCACCTCACTTTGCTTTCCAGCCTCTTGGAAGAAAAGCACATCCGGACCATCCGGACTCTGAGGGACAGTGTCTGCAGGCTCCTGCCCTCCACCCTCCAGATGAAGACCCACAGGGAGCAAGGCAGGAAGACGGGGGTCACGAGGAAGGACCTTCCTCCTGTGCCAGATCCCATTTATGACGTGAGTGAGGAGGCCCTGCACACCCCAACTCTCATGCTCGGCTCCCACAATGTGGCAGAGACCTCTGACTCCCAGAGGCCTTGTAACCTGGGTCCCCGTGGCACAGCTCCCACAGCAGCAGTCAGAGCCTCCCCTCAGGCTGAGTTCCCTCTGGTCTCCCTCCATCCAGGCTTCTGGGCTCCACCCCCTGCTGGGCTCACATCCTACACTGCCACCCTCTACATTCCTCATTGCTCTCGGGACCTCTCATGGGGCTGCCTACCACATCCCTTCATATCTCTGGATTCCTGAGCCCTGTGATCCTTCCTGTCTCCCCTGCAACAGATTCCAGAAAACAGTGCTGTCTGCTGCGGACCCTGGGGTCTCCTGCATCCGAATATCTGAGGCCCTTTACAGACTGGGCTCCCTGAACCTCTCAGGTTTAAGGATTCCCTAGATGGCCACTGAGAACTCCCTGGGGCTGTGTCTGTCACTGAGATCAGATGAGAGTTGGCCAAGGGAAGGTTGCAGGGCAGGGTGCGCGAGGAGCGGGTACCTGCTCCAGGTCATGCTCTCCCCGCAGAGGGACACAGAGAGCCCTCAGTTCTCTAAGACTGGTTGTCAGTGTGACAATCAGCAAAGGGCACTGGCCACGGAAAGCCAACCAGTCCTGCTGTCCAGGGTTCTGTTGGTGGCCCGTCACACGTGGCTGATCTTAGTGACGTTCCAGACCTTCAAGAGGTGAAATGGCTGCCACGTGACCCAAGGAAGGTATTGCAAATCGCAGGGTCCCAAGCAGAGAGCTGGCCAGGCCTGTGGCTCTCAGGGGACGGGTGATGCTCCTGCCCAGCAGGACGCGCCAGGCTGCACTGAGCCGGCCCCTCCCAGGAGCTGGCAGCAGGGTCCACCCTGCCCTTGGCCAGGGGCAGCCTTCACTGCACAGCGTACCCTGAGTCCCAGGCTCACAGCACAGCGTCCCCACCCGTGTGCCTGAGCTCTGAAAGCCCCGGGCTGCCCGAGGCTGTGCAGGCTGAGCCGGTGCCCGCCGTGGTGCTGACCCACTCTGTGCAGCCCTCACAGCTGCTGTTGGACAGCAATGTCTGCTCTCCCTGCATCTGCAGCCTGGTGAGGGGCGGTGTGGGGTCAGCTCTGCTGCCCAGCGATGGGCAGAGCCAGGGAGGGACAGCTATGGCTGGGGACAGCAGGGAGCAGTCAGGGGTTCTGGGCGGGAACCTCATCCAAATCAGGCATTGAGCAAATACATGTTGAAAGCATGCAAGTGGCTGAGTGAATGAATATTTTCTGGGATGAGCAATGGAAGATTGCTGGCTCACTTTCCTCACATGATCGGGCTCCTCTGCCTCTCTGCCAGTCCTGATCACCCTCATTCATGCCCTGGCCACTTGCCTACAGGATAACAGCTACGAGAACTGGCCAGACAGCCCGCAGTGCCCACACCCTGCTGCAGGTACAGCCACCCTGGACAAGGCGGAGGAGGAGGAGGAGGACGATTACACCCCCATAGACTTCTAGGAGGACTCTCGCACCTCAGGCTGCTCAGAGATTGGGAGCTGACGTGATGGCAGCCGGGGAGCACCCTGGGAAGAGAGGCCTGGGGAGAATGCCTGAATCAGCCTGAACACTGAATCTCCACGTCATCAGGGTCCCGGCCAGCAGGTGGGGCTCTTACACCCCGGCTCGCACGGCTGGCCCCCACTTCCACTCCAGACTTTGAGCAAGAGCTTTACTCCTCAGCCTCCTTCTCTGGCAAAGGCGCTCCGTAACCTGGACTCACAAGCGTGCTGTGGCCCTGGGAATCATTCCCGTAAGGCAGGCAGCCCTGTGTGTGCAGGGAGCACCTCACCTGCCACCACCTCGCAGGGCCCCCGAGAGTGTGGAGCCCCCTAATTCCTGTCCTGGATGATCCAGGTACCCCGAAGCTGGTGTCTGTGGCTGCCCAGCCCCCACCGCCTTCCTGAGGCTGCTGCTGGGCTGGTCCCTGCCTCCTCTGCCCTCCCGCCCAGCGCTTCTCAGCAGCAGCCGTCTTGCTCCTCCTGCACACCCGTGGCGGGTGTCCACCTATGGCTGCCGCCTGCGCCCAGCCTGTGCATGTGGGCGCTGCTGTTCTTCTCCATGTGGAATAAGTGCAAGCTCTGTGAACGGCCTGTGTCTTCCTCTAGTCCTATCCCCATGATGATGGCCTCCTCCTTTTCTGTTTCTTCACTTTCTGCGTGTTATGGTTTAGGTCGAGAATGGGCCCCAAAGCCTCATGGGGTGGCGGTGGAGCATGGGGGCAGTACAGGTGACTCGCTGTGAGGAGGTGGCTTCTGATAGGCAGAGACTGTCCCTGGGAGCGAGGCTCCATGGGCACATCTGCCTCCCGGCTCCTCCTTGCCTTGGGCTTCGTGGCTGCCACAGGGGGATCCCCTTTCCTCTGCCCCGCCCTCTCAGGCCCTTTCTGCCATAGGGTTAGCTGACTGCTGGCTGAAACCTCAGACAGCCATGATCTTCAATAAACCTTTCATCTTTAATTTGTGGCTCTTCGGTGTTTTGTCTCAGCATTTCTGGGGAGCAGCTGAAGCTGGAAATTGGTCGTGTGTGTGGGCAAGACAAGGCCAGAGCCCCTAAAGCAGTGGAGCCACCTCAGGCCTGAGGGAAACATCTGTGCTGAGACAGCACCAGTCACTGGTCCCTGGCACCCCTGAGTCATGACACGAAGTTTACCAAAACTCTAAACACAAGCTGTACCTTTCTTGTTTTGTTCCTCTTCTCTCATCAGGAGAAAGGGCTCCTGCTGCCCTCAGCTTTCACCTCTTCTTTTATTCCTCCATCCTGTCACCATCATGGTTTTTCCTCAGGACCACTGACAGCTGCTCAGGTCACAGCAAACAGCAAGCAAAGGGCTAAGAATGATTTTGCTACCAAAGCAGTGCGGTTGTGCTGTAATCTTACCTGCTGCTATGTTCCTGCAGCCTTTGGAGCTCAGCCACCTGACCTCTGGAATGCTGGTCTAGGCAGAGCCCCCTCACGTCCCCTCCTCTGCTATGCTTCACACCCACTCACGTGTCATCGTGGGTCCATGAGGCTGTGAGCACAGCAGTGCTCTGTCCCCCCATTCGCTGTTCAGCCCCCCCCCCCACGTAACCAGCAGGTGACTCCTTGTAAGTCTGCAGGTCTGGTCCAGGGTGGAGGCAGGAGCATCTTTGTATTGTGCAGCTCTGGCCCTGTGGATGAAATCTCAGGGTGACTTTCTAATTTTCAATCCCACCTTCTCTGTGCTCAGGACACTATGACACCTCACAGCCTCCAGGAGAGTGAGCTTGTGGGGTCCCTATGCCACAGTGGTCCCTCTCAGTTTCATTCTGATGTTAACCTGCCCTGTTGAGCTTGTATCACTGCTTCTTTTGCTTTTTCTTTCCTTAAGAAAACTGACTTGTAGGAGGAGTTTTGATGTGTTTGAAGGTGCTGGCTAGAGCAGCCCTACAAGGCTGTAAGTGGAGCTTGTGGGGATATTCTGCCCACCTGCAGACCCAGAATGCTCACAGACATGCCCCCAAAAACAGGGCTCAGGAGGTGTCAGCTGGGAACAAGGAAACCACGTACTGCCGCACTCACATCCGTGCCTTTTACACCCTCCTAGTAATTTTGTCTATTTCCCCACACTCTGACAGCGCAGGAACTTGAGCTGAAAGGCTTCTGACTAATTAACCTGGAGAAGGAAAGTTCAGAGCACCCCAACACTCAGCTGTGGCACAGGTAGAGCTGGCAGTCTTTAGCTGTAGTGCCCGTGAGAATCAGGATGAGAAAGCAAACATGAATGTTTGAATTTTTTCCCTCTGGCCAGTAGAGCACTTGTCATTCTCAGAGAGGACAGCTGGCAGGTCTCTTGTATTTCCTGGTGTGTTCCAGGACCCTGGAGGTGGCCAGGGCTGACTGTATCCTTGTCACGCCAAGCCCAGGGGGAGGAGCACCGGCCTCTTTAGCTCTTGCTTTCTTCATGAGATTTCTGCATGTCTCGGCCTGCTAGAGGCACCCAGAGCCCTGGTTTGTAAACAGAAACCTGAAGGCGTGTGTTTCATCTGTATGAAAGACCCTCAGCACCGGTTTTTCTCCTGCCCCTCAGAAAAGCCCAACTTTTCAGTTTTATGTCTGTTTGTCATTGCTAAATTTTAATAAATCTTTTTATACAAAAAAAAAGAAGATTCCATCTTACTTCAGATACCATGACTATAGTCAAAGAAACTGAAAAAGAAGAACAAAAGGCACACTGCTGAGGAGCTGGAGAAAAGGTAACACTGGGATTCCACCGATGGAAATGCAGATTAAGTAAGTCCTCATGGAGACGTCTGTGGAAGTTTCTCTTAAAGCCAGGCACACAGGCAGCATGGGAAGCAGCCACCCACTCCTGGCTGTACGTCCGATTCGAATGACGCCAGCACACCAGTGACACACGTATATTCCCATAAGGATTCACAGTGGGAAAGACAGAACCTGCCCAGCCATCCGGCTACTGAGAGCTGATTGTCACGTATGTGGCGCATGTACACAGCTGAGAGCAGCATCGCTCCCATAAGGAAGGCGGAAGCCTGCCCCCTGCAGGAGGGGGAGGGGCGTGGAGGGCGCCAGGTGCAGCGAGCTAAGCCAGAGAAAGATGTGTGCTGATCCAGCTTTCACTTGGAAAGGAAATAAAAAGATGTTCTAGCACACAAGAAAGAAGTACTGGAGAGGCGAGGAAATGGGAGGCTAAGAGAGCGTAGAAGGCAGGGGCTGTGACCTATGCGGACTGGAAGTGTCAGCGTGGAGCCGATGAACTTGTGCAAATAAAATGTGTCAATTAAACTGAAGTAAGGAAACCGGGCATGGTGGCGCAGGTCTGTAATCCCAGCACTCGGGAGGCTGAGGCAGGAGGATTGTTGTGAGTTTGAGATCAGCCTGAGTTACAAAGTGAGCTTAAGGCCAGCCTGAACTGCATAGTGAGACCCTGTGTCAAAAAGACAAAATAAAATAAAATAAACTGAAGTAACGAGGCAAATGTAGATCCTCTCCCTTCTCTCTCTCAGTCACGATGTTTGGAGAAAATGCTGAACCGCACACATGCTAGGAAACCGTTTTACCTTTTAGACATAATCTCACCCGTACGTTCATCTTTTTCTAGTGCTGGCTGCGGGACACAGGGCCTCCTGCATACTAAGCAGAAGCTCTACCACTCCTGAGTGCTCACTTGTGAGCCACATACTGTGAATCCATCCTTCCTAGGTGGAAAATTAAGGTGACTGAACCTTTTGCGTACTATGGATCATGCTGATGTGTACCCCTTTTTGTAAGGGTTTTTTTTTTTTCAGGGTATCTCTACACAGCCAACATTCATAGTGATCCTCCTGCTTTCTGGTCCCTAGGGCTGGGATTACAGGCACGCGCCACCATGCCCAGACTACATCCAGGCTCAGTGCACCCGAAGGTGGGACCAGTGCGGCATGCAGAACCAGGAATCGAACCCTAGCCGCCGCACTTACTTAAGCAAGCACTTAGCTATACCACCAGCCCTGACGTGTACCCCTTTATGCACAACCTTTGCTTGAACACCGGTTTCCAGGTCTTTTGCTCTGTACCTAGAGGTGCCGATCCTGGCTGAGGTGAGAATTCTGTTTAAAGGTGGAGGAACTGTGGAAGTGTTTCCCACAGAGGAGATGCACCATTTCTACACCACCAGTACTTTCGGAGCCAAGAGAGCGACCCAGCCTGGACACATTTGTTATTCCTCTGTCTCTCTTTTCCTCTGTTACGTCCCTCTCCTCCTCTCCTCAGTCTCAGTCCTCATGTATCCTTAGAAGAGGACCCTAGGAGTCATTGTCACTAGACTGAAAAGCCTGCCCTTTGCTCCTGCTGTGTGCCCAGCTGAGTGAGCATGCTCCTGCCCCAGTTCTTGCACTTTCTCTTCACTCGGCCCCTTGTTCTCCTTTTTGCAAGATTTTGCTCTTTCGAGTGGGCTGTTCCCTCCCCAATGCTGTCAAGCAGCCAGCTCCTGCGTACGGGTAATCAGTCACTGCTTAACATACAAGCACAGTTTGTAACCTAGAGCCAGACACAGGATACTGCATGATTTCTGTGGATCCGGAACACAGGCAGGTCTCTCTGGTCCTCTGCTTCACTGCATGGTCCACAAGGCTGCAGGCAGACCCTGCAGGGCTCCTCTCCTTGAGGCCCAACTGGGGAGAAGCCACCTTGGATCTCCTGAGGTTGTGGAAGTGATCCTTTCTTGAGTACGGGTCTCTGTTCCCTTCTAGCTCTGAGCTGGAAGCCTCTCAGTCTGGGTCACATACACCTCTCCCTGGCGACTGACAATGGGGCCATTTGCTTTATACAGTCCAGCAAGGAAGAACACCTGCCAGCAAGACAGAAATCAGGATCTTATGTAATTTCATCCCGGAACTGCCATCTCTTCCATATTTACTATATTCTATGTGTTAAAATCAAACCACAGCTCCTGCCCTCTCTCAAAGCTAGGAGTTTAAACATGGCATAAATGCCAAGAGGCAGAGAACATTGGGCAGTGCCTCAGTGTGTTACTATAATGCCCTTCATTCTCTTGTCTCATAACACTGAATGTTTTCAGCGCTGTGACTTGAACCCTGAACCTGGGGCACGGCAGAGAAGCACGCTCCCCTGAGTCACTCACTCAGCTCAGCTCACCTCTGCTTCCTGTTCCCTCAGGAACTATTACTAACCTCTGTTGCATGTTTATACATCACTTTCTGGAATCTTCAGGGCTCTGGTTCCAGAATTCTGAATGATACCAAACTCACTTTTTTTTTTTAACATTACACAATTTTTTATTAAATGAGAAAGTCTCATTTGTTGCATCGTCATGTTGCCAGTCAGAGAAATGTTGTAGTGATGAAGAAAGTCAGCGTGGGATCAAAGTCCTCATTTCTACATTCATTTACAAAGAAATAATGTTCAACACAACCCAGCACAGTATTCTTGGTTTGCTTCATACTGAAGTCCCTAAAAACAATCATCTTCTGGCTCTTTGTTGCATTGGTGTTGATCCACCGCCATGAATTGCTGCTCTGTGCCATGTGCCCCTCTGCCTTGGAGCCAGCTGAGTATGGACTGAAACCTCCAGTAACTCTCTTTCACCATGCCTGGGTCCCTTCCCTTGAATGCAGAAGCTTGCTGGCCAAAAGATGTGGGAATTGTTGCTCTGGAGATCTATTTTCCATCTCAGTATGTTGACCAGGCAGAGTTGGAGAAATACGATGGTGTCGATGCGGGCAAGTACACCATTGGCTTGGGCCAGGCGAAGATGGGCTTCTGCACAGACCGAGAGGACATCAACTCCCTCTGCATGACCGCTGTTCAGAACCTGATGGAAAGGAACAGCCTTTCTTATGACTGCATCGGGCGGCTTGAGGTTGGGACCGAGACGATCGTCGACAAATCAAAGTCCGTGAAGAGTAATCTGATGCAGCTGTTTGAGGAGTCTGGGAATACAGACATCGAAGGGATAGATACAACCAACGCGTGCTATGGGGGCACGGCTGCGGTCTTCAATGCTGTTAACTGGATTGAATCTAGCTCTTGGGACGGACGGTATGCCCTGGTAGTTGCAGGAGCTATTGCTATCTATGCCACGGGAAATGCTAGGCCTACAATTAGTAGCTGCAGCGCTGCTAATTGGGCCAAATGCCCCTTTAATGTTTGACCGAGGGCTTCGTGGGACATATGCAGCATGCCTATGACTTTTACAAGCCTGATATGCTCTCCGAGTATCCTATTGTAGATGGAAAGCTCTCCATACAGTGCTACCTCAGTGCATTAGACCGCTGCTATTCTGTCTACTGTAAAAAGATCCATGCCCAGTGGCAGAAAGAAGGAAACGATAAAGATTTTACCTTGGATGATTTTGGCTTCATGATCTTTCACTCACCATATTGTAAACTGGTTCAGAAATCTCTGGCTCGGATGATGCTGAATGACTTCCTTAATGACCAGAACAGAGATAAAAATTCTGTCTATAGTGGACTGGAACCCTTTGGGGATGTCAAATTAGAAGATACTTACTTTGATAGAGATGTGGAAAAGGCATTCATGAAAGCCAGCGCTGAACTCTTTAATCAGAAAACAAAGGCTTCTTTGCTTGTATCAAATCAAAATGGAAATATGTATACATCTTCAGTGTACGGTTCCCTTGCTTCTGTTCTAGCACAGTACTCCCCCAACAGTTGGCAGGAAAGAAAATTGGAGTGTTCTCCTCTGGCTCTGGCTTGGCCGCCACCCTGTACTCTCTCAGAGTCATGCAGGATGCCACACCAGGGTCTGCTCTTGATAGAATGACAGCAAGTTTATGTGACCTTAAGTCGAGGCTTGACTCAAGAATGTGTGTGGCACCTGATGTCTTCGCTGAAAGCATGAAGCTCAGAGAGGACACCCATCACTCGGCCAACTATATTCCCCAGTGCTCTGTAGATTCCCTTTTTGAAGGAACATGGTACCTAGCTAGAGTGGATGAAAAGCACAGAAGAACCTACGCACGCCACCCCTCTCCCAATGATGACACTTTGGACGAGGGAGTGGGACTGATTCATTCGAACACAGCAGCAGGGCATATCCCAAGCCCCGCTAAGAAGGTGCCAAGACTTCCCACATCAGCAGCAGAGCCCGAAGCAGCTGTCATTAGCAATGGGGAGCATTGAGTACTCTGAGGCGCATGCACAACATCACAGTGGGGGGGGACTAGAGAGGGTAGAGAGGTGTGATGTCGGGGACAGTTTTGAAGGGTTACACATTGCTTAAATTTTTGTGACTGACAGAACCTATGAAAGTATTTGTGTTCTTGGCAAAGTCTGCTTGACTTGCTAATGTGTTTCCCTTTACGGTCTAGCCAATGCTACATGTACTGGAATGATTTAAGGACTCTTAAAATTTTAGACATCTCTGGCCATTTATCTGCATGAAGTCGAGTTGTTAAACATGATGCAAATCATATGCTTTTGTCAGAAGAAAGCAGAGATACTAGTCTCCAATTTAAATTTCTTTTTTAAAGATACAAGAATTTTATATTTCGAACAAACAAGATTAATGAAAGTGCATGTGGTTTTTGACAAAATTTTCTAGCTTAGGAAATGAGGTCTTAAAATATGTTGTGAACAAACCTTGTTTGGTAAGACAAACATGCTTTTTCTAGGATTAGACATTGTAATGAGGGAGAAAAGAGGTCGCAGTGACACTGGTGCTGGACCCTGGGTCATTGCTTGGTGTCCAGGCCAGCAGTGACAGGGTACTGTAATGACCTCTGAACAGAGATGCCAGTGTTGAGTGGCTTCTCCATAGAAAACCTGGCTCATGGAGAGCCGTGGCTGTGGCTGTGGATGTTGGTCTCTGTGGATCACACACAGCCGCTTGCCACGCCTGTAGCCTTGGTGTGTCGGGGTGTGTGTGAGGGAGCCTGCATTTGCGGTCTTTCTCTACACTGTATTGTAAAAGATACAGGAAATATTTTTGGCTGCCTTTTAAAAATTTAAAAAGAGGATGGGGCAGGGCATGATTAGATTACCTTTGCTTCAGTGTTACAAATTTAATTTCTAGACTGACAAATTCATGGTGTAAGAGTTCTTTTGTTTATTGTGTGTGTGTTTTGTTCTATGTGTGTTTGTTCAATAAAACTAAAAAAGTGCAACCCAAGTTTTGACATAGTCTGGCTAGCCAAAAAGAGTATTCTGCTTCAAAGTTTGGAAGTAGGATTTATAAAGCTTTTCTTAGATTTCCAACCTAAAACAAAGCAAAAACCTGTAATGTGAGATAAAAAGATTGGTTGGAAAGTTGGGTAGCTGTTTTTGGTGCTGAACTATGATGTGAGCCTTATAGATTGTAAAATAGAGATAGTTGGAACTAATGTACAGAACTAAATTTTTTAAAATGTTATTTGCTGTTAAATTCTGTGAAGTTTCAGTTATCTAAAATAACCATTCACAATTATGAAATGTAATGTTTCAGACTGCAAGGTTTTGTGTAATGTGATTATAAGATACACTTGTCTAACATGAACTGTAGTTTCTGGCTTGTACAGCCCTAATTTGTTAAAATGACTTCATTTTCATATTCACTCATGTAGATTAATGTAAGAATGGTGGGGAAATGGTGCATGTAATACTTTCGCAAGTGCTGGGAGTTCCGTATGCTTGGAAAAGAAGCAATTTACCATGTGGGTGCCAAGAAATGATTTTCTCAGGGCCCATTGCCGGCAGTGGGCAAGCCTGGCAGCACTGGCACAGGACATTAACCACACACCTCACAGTCAGTGAGGTGAATCACTTTGAAATAAAGTTTCAGAGAGAAAAAAAAAATCATCTTCTAATGGGGTATTTCACTACATACATTAGTTTTTCATTTTTACAGTTCACCCCAAACTGCCTGAGGTGTATCACACTAAAATTTCTAAAGCTGTTAGCGTCACACCCCCTCATCACCTGAGGTGTCCCTGCTGCTCATCTCTGTGTCATCATTCTCAGTTGTAGGCTGAAAAGTGCTGTTTTTCCAGGGTCCAGACTTTAAGTCACAGATCAGGCCACTTTTCAAAATCCTGTTTTCTCTCAGACCATTCTTCTGTCACTGTTCACTGATAACCTGGGATTCTTGCATCTCGTCCTCAGTCAAGGGAGCACATGTTCCATCATTCTCACTGTCCTCCTGCCAGCCTGTCTCCTTCAATAACTTGTGTTCTGCCGGGCGTGGTGGCGCATGCCTGTAATCCCAGCACTCGGGAGGCTGAGGCAGCAGGATTGTTGTGAGTTCAAGACCAGCCTGAGCTACAAAGTGAGCTTAAGGCCAGCCTGAACTGCATAGTGAGACCCTGTCTCAAAAAAAAAAACAAATAAACAAATAAATAAATAACCTGTGTTCTGCCTCAAGAGAACTGGAAAGAACATCAGTTTGTGGAAAGGCTGAAGATCAAACGATCTGTTGAGAAATTACTGAGGCATTGCCATTCTCCTGTGGAATTTCATTTGCATCGAAGTTTCTGTTTATATCCTGTTCTTTTTTTTTTTTTTTTTTTTTTTTTTTTTTTTTTTTTTTTTTTTTTTTTTTTTTTTTTTTTTTGTCTTTTTGAGACAGGGTCTCACTGTGCAGTTCAGGCTGGCCTTAAGCTCACTTTGTAGCTCAGGCTGGTCTTGAACTCACAACAATCCTGCTGCCTCAGCCTCCCGAGTGCTGGGATTACAGGCATGCGCCACCACGCCCGGCTATATCCCGTTCTTGATGAGTACTATTGCTGTTATGTGGATTGAATAAGTTGTCACCCCTGTCTGAGCCAGGTTGGCTTTCATCTTCGTGTTCCTCTTCCTCTCTGTCCCTTTTCAATGCCTTCAAAAATTCACTCTTCTTATCAGTGCGCATTTGTGTCGTTTGGTTAGACGAGGCTGTAAACAGGCGAAGAAGAACTTGAGCGATTACACTCTTACTGAATTTGTTGATGGATTAAAATTCTTGGCAGTTGATTTTAAAGCACTGAAGTTGCCAACACTATATGCAGATTCATGAGGGAAAGAAGTTGCAACTTTATTTTCTTTAGTTTGGCTTTTCCACTGTATAGGTTTTGTAGACGGAGCAGCAGGCTTAGGGACTAAGCCTTTACAAACATCTGGACCAGTTCCATTCTTAACTGACTGCGACTGAAGGTCTCCTCCTACTGGGAATTCAGACAGCTGTAAATCTTTTGTATTACCTTTCTTTTACAATTTTTTTTTTTTTTTTTTTTTTTTTTTTTTTTTTTTTTTTTTTTTTTTTTTTTTTTTTTTTTTTTTTTTTTTTTTTTTTTTATTAAAAGGTTAAGAAAGGTCTTTTTTTTTTTTTTAGGTCTTTTAATATTAAGTTTGTAAACCTCTTTCCAGTACAAATACCATAATGAGATTAGAATATTCTTGTCTAAATTTTTTAAACTTTATTTAAACTTTTTACATTACAAAAACAAAGGTTCACATTTGAGGACTTCATTCATAAAGTGTATGGAAGACAATCATACAACCGTGTAGCAATCATTTAAGCCAAAAGTCAGCACTCTGTAGATGGAATGCATCTTTTTCATTATTTGCTGTCATACAACAGATGTGGAAAGCAGCAATGCTTTAAAGAGGTAGATAACTTTTTGGCCTTCTAGCAGCTCAGCCTACTGGGAATACCTGAGTAAGCAACTATAGGTAAGATGTGTGCTCGGGGCAGTGGGAGTGGGTTCTTGAGAAGGGATGGAGAGAGGCAGCAGAAGCCTGGGACAGTGGTGGTAGGTGGTCTATGGCACGCATGCCTCACTGGGCACACACAGCCATCAGGCACCCCAGCAGCCAAGCATCAGATGTTCAGGTTTAACTGCAGGGTTGGCACTTTGTGCTAACTAAATGGGTTCTGGGTTGCAGTTCAGGTTCTTGGTCTCTAAAGGGTTTACTATCTCTTGCCTAGGAGACAGATGTACAAACTTGTGAGAAACGGGCTGGAGAGATAGCTCAGCAGTCTTGAGTGCCTGTCTGGCAAGTGCAAGGAGCCAGGTTCAATCCTCGGCACCACATGCTATGCCAGCCTCCTAGGCATGGAGGCACCCACCTGTAATCCCAGCGCTGGGGGGAGGCTGCAACAGGAGGATCACTATGAGTCTGAGCTGTATAACAAGACGCTCTATCAAATAAAAGTTTTTTTAAAAAACTGTGAGAAATAGAAAAGTTTCTAGTCTAAAGCTTCCAGTCCAAGGCTTTTGATGCTTTCAAAAAGTATCTGAAGTTTTTACTTACTCCTTTGTGTACATGCTTTCCCCTGTAAGCCAATAAACAGGGCACAAACCCCAGAAAACTCCCATCCTAATTTCAACAATCAAAAAATCTTTAGTAACCTAAGTGGGCCAAGACTTTAAGAGCACTAAAAGCTCAGATTATGTGTTAAGCCTCTTATGCTGAGGAAATCAGAAATAACTATTATATATCTCAGAATGTTCTGTGACTTCACCTCATCAAAACAAACTCAGTAGTTTAGACACCTTTACCACAATTTGTCCTTGTGTTACTGAAAACTTTGTCAGATAACAGGATACAATATAACCCAAAATCTCACACTTTAATGTTAACTGAATTTCAGAGCAGTAAAATATGCCTAAGAATCACAACAGAATAAAGCCCTGCTCTGTTTTAAATCTGCATGTGGGCTTTGTTCCCTGAGACCCTTTCTTTAGACACACTAAGCCACTTCACTAAATACAGTTAGATTCCAAATTAAGACCTTAACTGACCTTCTTAGAGCCAATATTCTTATACCCATCTATAAATCCTCCCTCTGGTTTCTCTTCTGTGCTTTGCAAATATGTACATTTTTTTCAGGATCATAGTGAACCTTACAGTGAATTGCCTCTCCATCATCACTAAGAAGTTGTTATCCCGTTCATAGCGAATTCGGCAAGCTAAAAGTATTGCACAGTGAGCACTACAGAGATAGTCCAATGTCTGAAGAAGATCTGTGAATGTTTCTTCTAAATATCAGCTCCAAGTATCAGGTCAAATTTTCCAGGTGAAAAACTCTCCCAATTTTGTCCCCAAGTCAGCTCCTTAACAACAGTGTTGGTTTGGATATGAGGAGGTAAGTTGGCTTGAACGTTTATTCTTGGGTGTGTCTTTGTTTGTTTTGTTTGTTTTTTTGTTTGTTTGTTTGGTTTTTTTTTTGGTGGGATCGGGGATTGAACTCAGGCCCTTGTGCTTGCCAGGGGAGCACTTACTCCACTAAGCCATCTCCCCAGTCCTTGAACGTTTAAGAAATTCTAATGCTACTTTTCGATCCGTGACAGGCACGTGAGCGCCCAGCAAGGCAGCCACGATGCCCACCAGCCCCGTGCCGGCCCCCAGCTCCACGGCAGAGCAGCCCCTGAGCTCCACGGCGCCCATCTCCAGGTACGTGGACAGAACGACGGCCGCTGCGACCCCCAGCTGCCTGCAGTCCTGACGGACCCGGATGGCGCGGTTTGCAAAGAAGAAGGCGGCGAAGGGCTTGTGGAACTTGGGCAGCCCCGCTCCCGCGGCCGATCCGGCCTCCGCTGGCCCCGGACCCCGTGCCACACACGCCTCGCTTTGGGGACTCCAAACGAGCGACTGTGTCACAGTTCCAAAGGAGAGAAGAGACTGCGAGGAAAGCCGAAGCCTGCGCCGGGCTCTGCCTCCCCGCGCCCGCCCGCAGGTGGCGCTGCGCGCTCCCGCCGGCCGCGGCTCCGCCCCGACGCCCGCCGGGCCCTGCGGGGACGC
This sequence comes from Ctenomys sociabilis, assembly GCA_004027165.1. Taxonomy (NCBI): domain Eukaryota; kingdom Metazoa; phylum Chordata; class Mammalia; order Rodentia; family Ctenomyidae; genus Ctenomys; species Ctenomys sociabilis. The sequence goes on along the minus strand of PVKA01029200.1, from coordinate 7,431 downwards.
AGCCCGCCCTTGAGCCGCAGTTCAGCGGCGGGCCGCGCTGTAGTGGCGGCCCGGGCGGACGCCGAGGCCTCTGGGGCCCAGGCCGACTGGCGCGCCCCGTCCGCGGCCCTCAGAGCGCGGCGGGCGCGTCGAGGACGCAGGGCAGGCGAGGGCCGCACCCGAGCGCAGGGCCCGGGCCTCGGTCGCCGCCACGCAGGCTTACGGCGGGCGGGCGGGCGGCCTTCATGGCCAGCATTCTTGAAGCTCTAGATTTAGGATTTGGAGGATATTCTAAGAGAGGAAGGAGCTTGGGAGATATTTTTGGCTGGGTATGTGTGTGTCTGGGTGTGTAGGCCCCAGACACCTGCAGCTAAAGACTTACTCTGATTTGGTTCTCTTTCATATTCAGGATTTAAAGATGGAAAGCCCTCAGCCTCAAACTGTTTTCATTCCCTTTTGTCTTCTTTCCTCCCAGTTTCATTGTCAGGTGTATTGTTTTCATGCAGTCCTTGGCTTTTTCCAGAATGGAACGAGAATTTCCACCATGCTATCCCCCTCAGTGATTTATGTTTTCAGTACCACTCCTGCCATGCATATGCCATCCGGTTTTTTTCTTTCCTTCCAGAGGTACCTCCATTAGGACATCCAATACCAGACTCAAAGCCATCTGAAGAATGGTATCATCGGCGATTCACATCATATCGGTTTTCTGCCCATGAAAAATTTTCAGAGTGTTTCTCAAAATTCACTGATGACTTTGTTGATGATGGAGGAGTGGGAATATGAAGCCAGGCTAGAGCCCAGTCGTGCTGCGCCATCTGGGTCCCATCACTCCAACTTAGTGAAACAAGGCTTCAACACCTCATGGCAAGTCCAAATTCCAACAGGACCGCACAAGAAGGGGTTGATTTTTTATTTGTAATCTTTATGTTTTCCGGTTTGTTTGCTTTTTATTTTGTATCCTCTGAAATATCCAAGTTCTTTGAAGATACTTAACCTATGACTATTTGACATAGAGTTATTCCAAGTCAGCTACCCATAATTCTCTTGTAAATTTCTCATATGTCTAGCACCAAAATTAACCAAGTTCCTTGGATTTAAGTACAGTCTCCTTTATTATTCCATGAACTTGTCACTGTTGTACTTATAACCAGAAGAAATATCCAAAAAGCAGAAACAAAAAGAAAATTTCGAATCAGAAAAGTATTCCTAAACTCCAGTATAGATACACACATAGCTATCTCAGTACTACCACGTTGGTGGGAAACTGCAACATCTTAAATTTCCCTGTAAGTAAAAGATAAGGAAAAAACTGCATTCCGTCAATGTCTTTCTTCATCTAGAAAAGCTGTTCCACTGAGAGACCTGAGAAGCACTGAGGTATGAAAAATCCCTAAAACATTTAATACAGGTAAAAATAAATTGCCTTGAAACTTGAGCAATATTTAAATGGTAATTCAAAACTGTTGAAACTGCTCAGTACACAAATCAATCATATCTTCCAGTTTGGCTGCAGAACACCTACAGAAGAGGTGGGGGAACCACCGGCTGATAATTTGCTTGAACCACAATACTGATGAAATGTCTGGGTCTCTTTGAGTAGCTTGTTGAATTGATACCACTATCAGTTCACTTCAGAGGCGATTCTTGCCAATTTTAATAAACTTCTGGGGCAGAATTATCCAAAAACACTGTAATTCCAAAATGGCCACATGAAATATCCAGGGCCTTTTACACAAAACCCACAAGATGATCTTCACATCTGAGGGAGGAGGTTTTCCGTACTTTGAGAAATCCCCTTTTGCGCTCCTCCTCCCCACTCACAACCAGTCTCAGTCTCCCAAACAAACTTTGGTGCCAATCAGCGTGTAAACAGTGGTATTCAGGTGACCCATAACAGGGTCCCACCTAGTGGCATCCCACCTAGTGCCCTGATTCAAACTACTTAGCTTTCACTAATGTTGATCTTTTTGGCAAAGTTCCTCTCCTTTGCCCCAGTTTCAAGCCCTAACTTTATAGGAGCTTCCCTTCTGGCCACTGGGAAAGAATTTCAAATATTCAGTCAGCTTTCTGCTCCTGACTCTCACAGAAACTACAGCTTGAATTTTGGGATGTTTGGAACTTTCCTCCTCCAGGCAGTCAGCAGCCTTTCAGCTCTTTCCTGCACTGTCAGGACATGCGCAAAATAGACACATTTTCTACCACAGCACAATGTGGATGGATTTGAGTGAGCTGGAAGTGGTTTCCTGTTCCCAGCTGACACCTCCTGAGCCATTTTCTGCTGCATTTCTCGAGCATTCCGGGTCTGAGAGCCGAGCCCAATTTCCCCACAAGCTTCCCTTACAGTGTTGTAGGGCTGTTATAGACAGCATCTTCAAACATTTAGAAGCTCCTTCCACAAGCCAGTTTTGATACAAAAAGAAAAAGGAAAAGAAGCAAGGATACAAGCTCAACAGGGCAGGTTAACATCAGAATGAAACTGAGAGGACCACCATGGCACTAGGGACCCCACGAGCTCACTCTCCTGGAGGCTGTGAGGTGTCATAGTGTCCTTAGCACAGAGAAGGTGGGATTGAAAATTAGAAAGTCACCTGGGATTTCTTCTGTTCACAGGACCAGAGCTGCACAGTACGAAGGTGCTCCTGCCTCCACCCTGGACCAGACCTGCAGACTTACAAGGAGTCACCTGCTGGTTACGAGTGGGGGGCTGAACAGTGAATGGGAAAGAAAGAGCACTGTTGAGTTCACAGCCTGATGTGAACGCATGATGACACGTGAGCAGAAACACAGCAGAAAAAAGAAATGGCTGGGGAGATGGCTCAGTGGAATAAATGCTTCGCTGGCAAGCACAAAGGCCTGAGTTCAATCCCCCATTCTGCAAAAAAAAAAAAAAAAAAAAAAAAAACAGCAGAGGAGGGGACGTTAAGGGGGCTCTACCTAGACCAGTGTTCCGAGGTCAGGTGGCTGAGCTCCAAAGCCTGCAGGGACATAGCAGCAGGTAGGATCACAGCACAGCCCCACTGCTTTGGAAACAAAATCATTCTTGCCACAGACTTGCTGCTTGCCTGACCTGAGCAGCTGTCAGTGGTCCTGGGGAAAATGGTGATGGGGTGAAGAAATAAGAGAAAAGCTGAAAGCTGAGGGCAGCAGGAGTCATTTCTCCTGATGAGAGAAGAACTATGCAAGAAAGGTAGAGCTTGTGTTTAGAGTTTTGATAAACTTCGTGTCATGACACAGGGGTGCCAGGGACCAGTGACTGGAGCAGTCTCAGCCCAGATGTTTGCCTCAGGCCTGAGGTAGCTCCACTGCCGTAGGGACCCTGGGTAGCCACAGACACCAGCTTCAGGGTAACCAGATCATCCAAGAAAGGGAATAGGCGGCTCCACATTTTGGGGGTCCTGGGGAGGTGGTGGCAGGTGAGGTGCTCTCTGCACACACAGGGCTGCCTGCTTTATGGGAATCGATACCCAGGACCGCAGCACCCCTGTGAGTCTGGGTTATTGAGCACCTTTGCCAGAAGAGGAAGCTGAGGAATAAAGCTCTTGCTCCAAGTCCGGAGTTGAAGTGGGGGCCAGCTGTGCTACCAGGGGTGCAAGAACCCCCACCCACTGGCCAGGACCCTGATGATGTGGAGATTCAGTGTTCAGGCTGATTCAGGCGTTCTCCCCGGGCCTCTCTTCCCAGGGTGCTCCCCGGCTGCCATCACGTCAGCTCCCAATCTCTGAGCAGCCTGAGGTGCGAGAGTCCTCCTAGAAGTCTATGGGGGTGTAATCGTCCTCCTCCTCATCCAGGGTGGCTGTACCTGCAGCAGGGTGTGGGCACCGCAGGCTTCCTGGCTGTTATCCTGTAGGGAAGAGGCCAGGGTGTGGATATGGGTCTCTGGCACCCACAGAGAGGTGGGGGAGCCCGATCATGTGAGGAAAGGGACCCAGTAATCTTCCATTGCTCATCCCAGAAAATATTCATTCACTCAGCCACTTACATGCTTTCAACATGTATTTGCTCAATGCCTGATTTGGATGAGGTTCCCGCCCAGAACCCCCGACTGCTGCCTGCTGTCCCCAGCCATAGCTGTCCCTCCCTGGCTCTGCCCATCGCTGGGCAGCAGAGCTGACCCCACACCACCCCTCACCAGGCTGCAGAGTGCAGGGAGAGCAGGCATTGCTGTCCAACAGCAGCTGTGAGGGCTGCACAGAGTGGGTCAGCACCACGGCGGGCACCGGCTCAGCCTGCACAGCCTCGGGCAGCCCGGGGCTTTCAGAGCTCAGGCACACGGGTGGGGATGCTGTGCTGTGAGCCTGGGACTCAGGGTACGCTGTGCAGTGAAGGCTGCCCCTGGCCAAGGGCAGGGTGGACCCTGCTGCCAGCTCCTGGGAGGGGCCGGCTCAGTGCAGCCTGGCGCGTCCTGCTGGGCAGGAGCATCACCCGTCCCCTGAGAGCCACAGGCCTGGCCAGCTCTCTGCTTGGGACCCTGTGATTTGCAATACACAGGGTCACGTGGCATCCATTTCACCTCTTGAAGTTCTGGAATGTCACTAAGATCAGCCACGTGTGACGGGCCACCAACAGAACCCTGGACAGCAGGACTGGTTGGCTTTCCGTGGCCAGTGCCCTTTGCTGATTGTCACCCTGAGACTGAGAGAAGATAGGGCTCTCTGTGTCCCTCTGCAGGGAGAGCATGACCTGGAGCTGGTGCCTGCTCCGCACTCACCCTGCCCTGCAATCTTTTTTTTTTTTTTTTTGAACCAGGGATTGAACTCAAGCCCTTGTGCTTGCCAGGGAAGCACTTATTCCACTGAGCCATCTCCCCAGCCCTTGCCCTGCAATCTTGCCTTGGCTGCCTCTCATCTGATCTCAGTGACAGACACAGCCCCAGGGAGCTGGGGTCTTCCAGGGAACCCCCAAAGCTGAGTGGCTCAGGGAGCCACTCTGCTGGAGGTCTTAAATTTTCGGATGCAGGAGACCCCAAGGTCTGCTGCAGACAGCAGTGTTTTCTGGGATCTGGGCTCCTCTGTTGCAGGGGAGATAGGAAGAATTGCAGGGCTCAGGAGTCCAGAGAGATAGGAAGCGATGTGGTTGGCAGCCCCATTGGGGGTCCAGAAAGAAATGAGGAATGTAGAGGGCAGCCGTGTAGGATGTGGAGCCCAGGAAGCCTGGATTGGGTGACACAGAGCTTCAGCTGAAGCCTGGGCCCCAGCGGGCAACCCCAGGGCTCCCCGCACTCTCACCAGCCCAGAAAACGAGCAGCAGCAGCGCCGGCAGCAGCATCCAGGTTTGGGGGGGAGGCTGGGCCTGCACGGTCCAGCCTTGCTTCTGTCCTCCTGGCAAGGACATCAGGACAGGAGGCCTGGGGCAGGGTGCTCACAGCCGCAGGGAGGAGCCCCAGGAAAAGCACTTTTCTGCTCTCTCCTTTCCAGGTGATGGCCCTAGAGTGCAAACCCCATGCTGGATATGGCCCACCCAGAAGGAGCCCTCCTGGCCCAGTCTCAGGGCAGGGTGTCCTGGAGAGGGCTCCCAGGGGCACAGGAAGCAGAGGCAGTGAGGTGCTGGGTGCCTGTTGCTCAGTCATTCATGCTCTCACTGGATCACTCATGGCCCAAGCAGACACCCTACCCTGTGGGGCCTGGAGCCAAGATCCGAAAATGCACACAGGGAACTCGTCTCTCACACCAACCCTGGGCTGCCTCTGTCAAACTCTCCAGGGCCACTGGTTCTCCTGTCCCCTTTGGGGTCTCGGTTTCCACACCAAGCTCCCAGCTCCCCAACAAACAGTAGGGCAGCTGCCCAGGGCCTGGTGAGCGCCTCATGGTGTTCCTTTAAGTTCTATTCTGCCACGTATGAATTTGTAGCATTTTTATCCAGAAAATAAGTCTGATGGGATAAAGAGGCTACTTGGAGATGAGGCCTGGAACCTGGGCCACCCAGCTCACATCACCTCCCCATCTCCTGCACCCAAGACAGATTTTTAGGGATGACCCCACCCCAGCAGAAGCTGCTTCAGCAAAACTATAGGTCTGCACTTCCCCCTGCCCTATTCCTAAAGCCTAAGGCTGAGACAGGAGTAGGCCAATAAGAAACAGCAGGACTGACATGAGCAAAATGTGTCCCACACATTGACACCCACAGCTATGGTCAGATCCCCAAATCCTGAGGTGATATAGTTATGCATTCACCTGTGAGAGACAAGGAGCGATGGGGAGAGATGGGGAGACAGACAGATAGACAGAGTCACTGACAGAGACAGAGTAACACTGAGATAGAGACAGAGACAGATACAGAGAGAGACCGATAGACAGAGAGTTTACAGGTATTCAGAGAGAGGGGAGGCAGAGACTCTAGTGGCTGAGGCCCAGATCCTGAATGCTCTACTCTAACCTTCCCTACTGTGGGCCACTCAGGCATCCCATTCTTTTCCCTGGCCTCAGGGCTCTGGCCTGGGTGAAACAGGGACCCTGTGTCCCCTCCTCCATCCCACCATAGGGCCATCAGCTCCTGGAGGAGCCCCCGGGCCTGGCACTGCTGCACTCCAGTCTTGTGGCCACCTGGGCCCCAAGGAGGTGCCTTAGCCCTGGGAACCAGGAGCCCAAGAGCAAATGGTCTGGGAGCCCCGCCTCTGCCTATATGGGTCTCTGCCCAGCACTGCGCTGGCCTTGCCATACCCCTGGCCACACACAGCCCCCCACTCAATGCTCTGCTGGCACTGTACCCTGGGACCTGGCTGAGAGTCTGAGGCTGGTGTCCAGGCCAGCCCGGCCCTCCTGAAGCTCCCAGTTCTCCCATGTGTTCCTCTCTAGGCCCACCTGAAGGAGGGTGACACACACTGTCTAAGGAGTAATTCGGTTTGCGACCCTGAGCAACTTGTTTTTTGGAACTGCTGAATCGAATCCAGCGCCTGTGAATGGACCCACATCCCCAGCCCATTTGTTCTTGATTTTGAAACAGAGTTGCTAATCTGTTGCCAAAGCTGAACTCAAACTTGGACCCTCCATCCTCAGCTTCCCAGAGTGCTGGGAAGACAGGCAACACCACCGTGCCCAGCCGCAGGGACCCACGTTTTTCAGCCCAGGTCCCGGGTCTCTGACTGTGTCCCGGGGGCCTGAGCTCCGTGGTGGGGAGGCTCATTCTTGTGCTCACAGGTGACACAGAGCCAGGTGGATGCAGCTGAAGGGCAGAGCCGTGGACGAGCAGTCCCAGGCCCTGGGTGCCGTCCCCTCCCACAGCGCAGAAGCAGACCCCAGGGATGGGGTGGCTTCCTCCTAGGCCTGGGCAGAGAGGAAAGCGGGAATGAGCCGGGCGTGGTGGCGCATGTCTGTAATCCCAGCACTAGGGAGGCTGAGGCAGGAGGATTGTTGTGAGTTCGAGACCAGCCTGAGCTACAAAGTGAGCTTAAGGCCAGCCTGAACTGCACAGTGAGACCCTGTCTCAAAAAAGACAAAAAAAAAAAAAAAAAAA
>PVKA01029199.1:0-28549 GCA_004027165.1 Ctenomys sociabilis | reverse complement strand
TGACCTGTACAGTGAGACTCTGTTCAAAAAGACCAAAAGCAAAACAAAACTAGCAAGGTGATAGCCACTTACACTTTTCTAATTAACAAGAAAAAAATTAATTTCATTAAAAAATTACAAACAAAAGATAGGGTGAAAGAGGCAAGAGAAAAAGGAAAAAGCAGAATAAGGAGAAAGTGGCTAAAGAGAAAGGAGAGGAGAAAGTAATACTACAAAGAGGTGGGAAAAAAATCTCAAACACCCACCACAAAGAAAATAGGACAGAAGTCAAGAAAAAAAAAAAAAAAAAAAAAAAAGAGGGACTCAATAGTTACACAAGATAGTGCTTCATTATCAATAGTTACACAAGATAGTACTTCATTATGTTAAGTAACATTAAACCATGTTACTTAACAAACTATGCTATTTGAATCTATAATTAGGAATTGCAGGGCCAGCCAGATAGCTCAGCAGATTAAAGCTCCTGCTTAGACAGAGCACAACAGCCAGGGTTTGATCCCTGGCATGCAGTGCTGGCCCCACCCCTTGAGGCACACTGAGAATGGCAATTGAGACTGGGCATGATGGTGCACGCCTGTAATATCAGCGCTTGGGAGACTGAAAACAGGAGAATCATTATGCATCCAATCTAGGTAGTGAGTATGGGAAATAGCTCAGCAGCATAAGCACCTGCCTGGCAAGTGCAAGGCCTCAATGTGATCCCTAGTACCACAAAGAAAAAAATTAAAGATATAAATCTAAGTGGTAAGACCCTGTAGAACCTATAGACCCTGTCCTAAATACATTAAAAAAAAAAAAAAGAAAAGAAAAAGGAATTGCTTTAAATCTCTTATGGAACAAGCAGGAATATACATATGAAACTCAAATACTATTTATTTGGATAATGAACTTTGTAACATTAAGAATCTTTTTTTCCTTCCTAATGAGCATTTTAGCTGTGTCCTATACAATTATTTGAATCTGTAGTAACAACTGCCACCCCCTTCTCTCCTTCAATGGAGCTTCCTGCCTGAAGCCTTCTCAACTCCCAAGGCCAATTTCTCTCTGTTAAAAACATATTTAGAGGAAGGTAGTAAGGTCTAGAGAGGTAAAAGAAGGTGCTTACTGTGGTTCAGCTAAGGAGAAGAGCAGTGAGATCTAGGACACAAAGCAAGCTACTGAAAGCTATGCAAGGACTTTAAGGACAAGAGAACCACATCTTCCTTCTAGTAGCCTAGATCAACAGAACAGGGGAGAGGAGGAAAGTAAGACTCAGAGCAGAAGCTTTGGTCAGAAACAATTATGTGGCTAGAATACAAGTTTTCCTTCAGAAACTTAAAGGCAGTGATAACTAAACAGATGAAGTAGAATCAATAAGGTGAGGGATCCTGACAACTTATTTTTTAAAATAAGAGGAACAAATTGAGTTTGAGAACAGGAGGTAGAGGGGATAGGAATTATATGGGATACAGTAATCAGATGAAATAAAAATCCAAGAGCTGCTGCTTTGAAAATCCAATTTTAAGAAATTACCTGAAAAATACTTCCCCTGTCCACAGGACTTCTTACCGTATACACTGCCAGCAAAGCCAACTGGTTGTAGGGGCGTCCATTCTTGGGAGCAATGTGCTGGGCCTTCAAGTACCAACTAGAATAGAAAAACAGGAAGAAAATCTACCTTCATATCAACTCTTTCCCAATTCATCCTGACAGCCTTACTATTTAAGATATAAACTGAAGCTTAGGTGGAAGTGAACCTACAGTCGCAAAGTATGATTAAAAGAATTACAGGGACACTGATAGGACATGTATGTGGGATGCAACTCAAGTAACCCGTTGCTTAATAGGGTTTAGCTTAACAGGAAGAGAAATAATAAAGAGATGTAAAAGTACCTGCGTGCTTTCCCATAGTTTGCTGTGTCATTGGCTTGCTCTCGATACCGTGCAATATCTCCTTGGCAAATCATACACCGCTGGGCACTGATCAAGGCATATTTTACCTTTCAAAAAAAATCAGTTAGCAGAGTACCTGAGAAACATTAATTTCAACAAAGGAAAGAGATGAGGTCAAAATGACAGAGTAGCATTGATAAGTCCTCAGTAAGTATAAAATTTCAGTCTAACTTTAGTTACAAAAAAAATAGCCAATATCACCACAAAATTTACTGAGAGTACACAGTGGCAAAAGAGAGGGGTTATTCTTACTTCAAGTCCCAAACAGAACAAATAACATGTTCTAAAACCTACTAGTGTGTGATCTAAAAGAAGTCTTGAGATAACTAGAACTCAGTTTCTTCCTTTGAATATAAAAATAATGTTGTAAAGGAGGCAATTGGAGGAAATATGAAAATACTGTACTAGCCATGTGTCACATATATGTGTAATCTAAGCACTCTGGGAAACTTAAGGATTCAAAGTTCAAGCCCAGCCCTGAACAAATTACCAAGACTCTGTCTCAAAATAAAAATTTTAAAAAGAACCAAGGAAATAGCTCATTGGAAATACCCTGGGTTCAACTCAAGTACTGCAAAGCATTTTATAAACTATAAAGTGATACACAAAACTTCAAAACATATTCTTTTCTTGCTGTCATTATAGTCTTTCCTCACACTCTTACTATCTTACATTTCTTTTGTCTAAAGCAATTACCCTATAACAACTACTATGTACTATATAACTTTTTTCTCATTGATAGTTTTAGCATCTATTACTCAATGAGAAAACAAGACCCAACAATTTCAACACATACTCAAAAAAAAAAGATTTCCCAAACACACTACTTCAAAACATCTAGGGACCAGGGAGATGGCTCAGTGGAATAAATGCTTTCCTGGCAAGTGCAAGGACCTGAGTTCAATCCCCAGTTCTGCCAAAAAATAAAATAAAATAAAATAAACAAATAAATATCTAATTCCACAATTCCACTCATATGCGCGCGCGCACAGACACACACACACACACACACACACACACACACACACACATCTGTTACGGCTTATATCTAGATGGCCCCAAAGTCTCAAGCATGGGTGTGTGTGATAACTGATCAGTCCAATGATTGGTTCAGCAAAGTTCTAGGTTTGAATGATGAAGAGTTATTGAAGGCAGAAAACCTACCCTGGGTATGGCTGACACCAATCAGTAAGTCTGTAGCCTAGATGGAGTAAAATGGGAAAGAAGGAAGCCTTGATGCCTGCCCCTATCTATCCTGCCACACCATGGACTATTTCTCCAGTGCCATACCTCTATGGCATACTGCCTATCTTTGTAGACAGATTGAAACCTCTACAAACTGTGAGCTAAAATAAACTTTTAATTTTTTTTTAATGTATCTGGTATAGGGTCTCACTATGCAGCTCAGACTCATGGTAATCCGCCTGTTTCCAGCCTCTTCAGCACTGGGATTATAGTTGTGTGCTACCATACCCAGTCTTGGTGGCCAGCTCAGTGTGTTGGTGGCCAGCTCAGCATGCCGGGGGTGGGGCTGGGGCAGCACGTAGTGCCAGGGATTGAACCCCATTTTCTTGTGCTTGCCTAAGCAGGCACTTTGTCCACTGAACCATCTCCTGAACCATCTGGCCAGCACTCCTTCTTTAACTTGTGTAGGATATTTTGTTTCAGCAACAAGAAAGTACCCAAGACATCTCACCAAACAGAGAATGAAACTTCACTGAAAAGTAGATACTTATCCCTCAGGAAAGCTCACTTACTACCTAAATAACTAGTTACTACTTTCCATGAGCAAATATCAAAGAACCTTGGCTGTTTAACTGAAAAAGGAAAAAGAAATGCTATGCCATCATACTATAGCCACTTTACCATCTTTTTTTTGCCCTTTGGTGATACCAGGTTTTGCCAGGCACACACTTACTCCACTGAGCTATCTCCCTGGCCCCTGCCATCTTAACTAGGGGAAAACTACAAATTCTTTCAAAGACTTTCAGCACAGAGTTCTGCCTTCCGGCTCACTCTCTGTGCCTCAGTCAGATCCGTTCCCGTAATGCATATCTTTCCCACTTCAGAATCTTAAATTACACTGTTCCTTCCCCCTAGAATCCTACTTTTCCATACACCAGACTATTGTCTTAAGTCTTCAACCTCAGTTTAGCTGTTATTCCCTTAGTACTCTACAATCCTTTAAATTAGAGAAACCCTTTTACAACAAACTTTTCAAAACTGATTGATCAGTGAGTGCTCACTGAACACCTGCACTTACCCATAAACAAATTCTGAACTCCAAAATCTAAGAAAAATCATGGCACTCTTACTCTGCACTGAACTGCCTCTGCCCAGAATGGCACCTGGCATGTAAGAGAGTCTCAATAAACACTTGTTGATTAGTAAGGCAGGATATACACAGTAATTCAGCAGAAAAAAAAAGAGAAGATTATGGGTGCAGCTCAGTGGTAGAGCACTTGCCTAGCATGTTTAGGGCCCTAGGGCTACCCAGAATCTCAAAACGAAATCAAACCTAAGGAAGTCTTTGCTCCATAAACCACACACCATTCTCTAATAAACCTTCAAATATCCCTCAAAGTTTTTCTCATCATTAAAAACAAAAATAAAGAATAAAGATAAAGCTCAGAGAGTTTGCCCAGCATGTGCAAGGTTCTCCGTTTGATCCCTAGCTCCAAATAAATAATAAACACTTCAAAAAAAGAAAAAAATTCTCTTGAACTAAATTTTCTTTCACCACTATTCCCTCCTTGCCTTCAGAGTCAAGCTTCTTAAAAGTCTTGTCTATAGTACACTCTCATTATCTCTATTGCCTCACCTCTCTTCACTACAACCTGACTTCTATCCTCTCCAACTAAAATAATTCTTTTTTTTTTTTTTTTTTTTTGTCTTTTTGAGACAAGGTCTCACTATGCAGTTCAGGCTGGCCTTAAGCTCACTTTGTAGCTCAGGCTGGTCTCTAACTCATAATAATCCTCCTGCCTCAGCCTCCCGAGTGCTGGGATTACAGGCCTGCACCACCACGCCCGGCTAAAATAATTCTTGGTAAACTCATAAAATCCAGTGGATGCTTCCTAGCAGTCTTAACATGTGAAAGCTCTGTAGTATTTGACAAGTTTATCAGCCCTCCTCACCTAGAGCTTCCTATCTATCTAGCCTTCCAAGAATTCTAACTTCAACTACCACTTACATACAAAAGATTCCTGACTCCTAAATTTGTCAATTTAGCTCTTTCTCCTAAATTCCAAGCACATCAAAATATCCATCTCTTCATTTTCATGCTATTAGACACCTCACCTATGTATTTCCAAACTTGAACTGATCTCTTCCTTTGAAGCCTCTCCACAGGCCACAAACTCAGGAAGGATCTAGACCAGCAGTGGCTATGGCACACATACCTAATGGGGCTATTCATATCACTGAAAGCTCTAAAAGGTTTGCCATCACTGATCTAGACTCTTCATACCTCCAATTTAAGCCCCTATACCAAATTAGCCACCATTTGACTCTTTGAGGGGTGATCAAAAAACACAATGAATGATTTAAACAATTTATTTTAGTGCAAGATTCATTGCTAAGACTGATGGGATAAGAATATGTTCTAAGAGAAGAAAAATATTTTTGTAAGTTTTTAAAGCAATCAGTGTTTTACTGTAATAAATACTGTAATTTAAATACTAACTGTATTTTTTGATCATCCCTCACTGAACAAATGTTTTTGGTAATTTACGTCAGATAAAAACATTAAAAAAAAATTATACTGTGCCTGGGATATTTCTCAGCAGCATAAGCAACTGCCTGGCAAGCACAAGTCCCAAGTTTGATCCCCAGTACCACAAAAACAAAAAAAACCCTAAAAACATTACACTGCAATGTTCTTCATCCACCCTATTCAAAGGACCAGGCATAGCATAACTTTCAGCTATTCCCTAAATTCAAGATAATCATCAAAGATAAGATTTTTTTGTTTTGTTTTGTTTTCGGAACCAGGGATTGAACTCAGGCCCTTGTGCTCGCCAGGCAAGAGCTTATTCTACTGAGCCATCTGTCCAGCTCTTGTTTGTTTGTTTTTGAGACAGGGTGTCCTTATACAGTTCAGGCTGGCCTTGTGCTCATTTTTTGTAGCCCCCAGGCTGATCTCGAACTTACAGTGATCTTCATCTGGGGTGCTGGGATGACATGGAATGGCAGGGCCTGGGATCAAATTCAAGACCTTGTGCTTGCCAGGTAGATGTTTAAGCCTCTGAGCTATCCTCTCAGCCCCAAAGTATTTTCAATCCATTCAGAACACAAGGTAGCTGCAGAATAATTAAAGACACTCAAAAAGAGGACTTCCTGCTTCCTGGACTACAAGTAAGTTCTAGGCTAGCCTGAACCGTATCGTGAAATTCTGCCTCAAAAAGACAGAAAAAGAGGAACATTCCAGTATTGCTTCAGAAAGTGTTAAGAGCAAGCTAGATGCGGCAGCACACACCAGTAATATCAGCACTCAAGAGACATCACCACAAAGTCAAGGCCAACTTGCGCTACACAGTAAGTTCAAAGTCACCCTTAACTATACAGCAAAAACCTGTCTCAAAAACAAAACAAGGGGCCAGGGAGATGGCTCAGTAGAATAAGTGCTTGCTTTGCAAGCACAAAGGCCTGAGTTCAATCCCTGGTTCCACCAAAAAAAAAAGAAAAAAAAAGAAAACTATGGCAAAAACACTGGAATAAATACATTCAAAGTGAGGGCAAGTATTGTGAAGTTTAATAACAAAGTGTCTTTTACTGTAACAAGTTTTAACATTCACTGGATATATATATATTTATTTAATTTAAATTTATTTACTTATTTACTTGAGGCATGGTTTTGCTATGTAGTCCAGACTAGCCTTGAACTTGTGGCAATCTTCTTGCCTCAACTTCCTGAGTGCTGGGATTACAGGAGTCTACCACCATGCTTGGCCACTCACTTATTTTTTTCTTTTTTTTTTTGGCGGAACCGGGGATTGAACTCAGGCCCTTGCACTTGCCAGGGAAGTGCTTATTCCACTGAGCCATCTCCCCATCCCCCACTCACTTATTTTTTGACCACAGCACATCCCTCTCTTTTTTCCAACTTCCACTAATCTCTCTACATCTCAGTCCATGCCTACCACTTAACTCCATTATCTATACTCTTGCCTAACTTCCATTTCAACTCAGTTATTTGCCAAAATTTATTAGTTTTAAGAACAAATCTTTTATCCACTTGAGAATCAATGGTTCCCTAATGCTTTCACAATGAAATTCAAACTTCAACACTGCTTTCTATTTCATTAGTTTTACCTCCCACACTGCCCTGCTCTACATTTTAAACACCAATACTCTGAACTTCTTGTATTTTTCCCAACAACATCTGGCTCCTTTGTGTGTGTGCCCTTTATCTTAACTGCTCCTTTTCATCTTTCAGACTTGTAAGTAATTTTTCAAGAGTTAACCTTGCTATCTCTGAGACACCTTTTTTGACTTACCAGCCTAGATTCACTTCCCTATGCCCCTTTACCACCATATACAGAGTCTGCCAAGAAATATATACACACTTCAGGAAAAGAAAAATAGTACAGGGGCTGAGAAGATAGCTCAGGAGAATAAGCACTTGCCTGGCAAGCACAAGGGCCTGAGTTCAATCCTCGGTTCCGCCAAAAAAAAAGAAAAATAGTACAATGTTTTTGGTATTGCTTTGTTTTTTGTTATTACTGTTCGTAAAATACACTACCATTTATTTCTTTTCTTTTTTTTGGTCTTTTTGAGAACAGGGTCTCACTATGCAGTTCAGGCTGGCCTTAAGCTCACTTCGTAGCTCAGGCTGGTCTCGAATTCACAACAATCCTCCTGCCTCAGCCTCCTGAGTGCTGGGATTACAGGCATGCGCCACCACGCCCGGCTTCTAACATTTATTTCTTGAAATGTCTGTTATACACACAATGTTCATGGAAAATCAAGACTTTGCAAGGAATCCCAAGTAGACATAAATTACATCCTGCTATAAGATGGATGCCACCACAGCCAGCAACCACATTAACCACAGTTCTCTAATGGATCACCATCATTTTCTTGATTTCAGCAACTGCTTTCCCTGGATTCAGATCCTTAGGGCAGGTGTGTGTGCAATTCATGATGATGTAGCAGCAGTACAGCAAGAACAGGTCCTGCAGCTTGGCCAAAGACTCCTTCATGAAATCATCCTTGGAATCAATCATCCAGCAGTAGGACTGCAGGCCCCAGGTACTTGTCACAAACCCACCAATAGCTGGGGTAGATGGTGCTACAGCAGGCACAAAGGATGCCCTCATATAACATATCCAGTTTCTCTCAGTCTTCTACAGACTACAGATACTGTTGCTGACTCGTCCTTCTTCAAATAGGGCTCAATGGCTTTGTACTGAGCACAAAAATTGCTCAAATTAAGGAGATCCTTAAGCACGTGCACGTGCAGCAAGAAGCAGATTTTAGAAACTTTGATAAGGTTGGTGTCAATCCTGTGTGTGCAGGCCAGAGTGTTACTTCTGTTAATGTTCATATGCACAAACCAGATTTCTTTTCTGCATGATCTCCAGAAGGTCAGGGTGAAGCCATCTCATTCTTCATCTTCATTAATGCATTCAACACTATTGGACCACATTTATTCAGATCACCTTCATAAGTCTGCATACAAGGTTAATCTCCAGTCTTATTTAGGTCCCATGGGTAGATGACAAATTTCTTGACTTGAAGAGCTTTGGCTGCAACTGTCTCAGCCCCTTAGCAGCCCAAGGAAGCAGGCTCTGCCCAGGACTGTGGCCAGAACTATTGTTTCAAGGAGAACCCAACCAGTGTCACCTTCTTATGGTGGACCCAAGAGGAGGTAATGTATGGCAGAAAACACATGACACTAAGGCCTTTATAGAAGAAATTGAAAAATATATATGCAGCAGCAATCTCAATGACTAAAATTATCCAAGCAACAGTTCACCATACTACTAAAGGTCTGGAAGCTAATGGCCACTATTTTGAACCCCTTTTGTAATTGTAGAGGCCAAAGTAAGTTATATTCATTTCATGGTATCTCAATAAATTTAGTATTAAGATATTTATACAAGTTTTTCTTTTCCTGCAGTAAATATATATTGTTTTGGTGGATTCTATGCACCAATACCACATAGTTATGAAACTACAACTGCTCATTTCACTTGTCTATTTCCCTACTGGACCTTTCACTTGCATATATTTAACACCCAGAACAGTATCTAGCACATAACTGGACTGATAAATGCTCTCTAAATAAATAAATACATTTAAGATAAAGAAAGAAGCTGAGTTGGGCATGGTAGTGTTTATACTGCATGAAATCCCAGCTACTCAGGAAGGTGAGGCAGGAGTTATCACAAATTCAAGGCCAGTGTGGGCAACTTAGTGAGACTGTCTCAAAAAAATCAGAAAGAGAGAAAGAGAGACAGAGAGGAAGGGAGAGAGGAAGGGAGGGAGGGAGTGCTGGAAGGGTTGGTGAGATAGCTCAGGGGACTAAGTGCCTGCTTAGGCAAGCTCAGGGACTGGGGTTCAATCCCTGGCATCACATGCCATGCCGGCCTCACCCCCAGACACACTGAGCTGACCACTGAGTCTGGGTGTGGTGGCATATGCCTGTAATCCTAGCACTGGGGAGGCTGAAAACAGGAGGATCACTACGAGTCTGAGCTATGTGAGACCCTGTAGTGAGACTCTATACTAAATATATTTAAAAAAGAGAAAGCTGGAGAAGTAGCAGTGTTAAAAACACTTGCCTAACATATACAAAGCCCTGTGTTCAATTTCCAAAACCATTTAAACAAAAAAAAAAGAAATCTGGCTTACTGTCTTACGTAATGGCTTGCTACGAATGGCAAGACCGTCCATGTAGTCCTCCAGTTTGAACTTGTAAGTAACCTGCAGCTTCTGAAGCAAGCTATCAAAGAAGTCACTACCCTATAAAGAAAAAACAAGTAAAATCTATTGGAATCAACCTATTCTTGATCCAACCTACCCACCAAAACCTGAGGCAAATGACCCTTCAACAGTTCTTATATAACCTATATAAAGGGAGGCACATATAGCATTTAATGGTCACCAACTAAGTACAAGACAAAAATCACAGTATAAACCTCTCCAGTTTTAAAGATATGAGCAGACATATACATATTCTCTTGCCCACACCCAGACCAAGGAAGTCAGAAATCTTTCAAGCTCAAAACTAATTCCAATTTTAAATTATAATCCTAAGGAAGTAACACCATAAATCAGGCCTAAATCCCAGAAGACTATAAAGTTATTTTGTCAATGTTCTGTTCTAAAACATTGTATCTTCAATGATAGAAACTGATTACAATCAGAAGATGCTAAATTTTGAAGACTAAAAGATATCGGCTTACCTCATCCAAGAGCTCCAAAAGTCTGTTCCGAATCTGTTCTGGGTTGTCGGTATTTGGATCCTTGAGAAGCTGCCTGAACTTCTCAATCACCTGATAGAAGGCATTCTTCCACAGGATCTGATCCACATTCTGATTATCAGAGAATTCAATATCTAATAGAATACAACGTTCATACAACTGCAGCAGTTCAACTCTGGAATAAAATACATGCAACTTCTAGCTCCACATACACCACAGGAAGACCCAATAGCTTCTTGCAATTTAATCACCTTTTTTTTTTTTTTTTTCTCTTTTTTCCCCTGAAGCCTGTTTCCCCATTCACAATACAGACAAGGAACAAGCTTGGGCTGAGGTGTATATAGGGCAGATTTACTCTTCTTCCTTTTTCTATATAGTCAGCATAAAAATACTGCCTGTGGTAAGCAACAGGAGGCATTAATCACCTTTCTTAGAAAGAAATCCAAGATACAACCAAGTACTGTATCCAAGTACATATCAAGCTAGTTTCCATCCTACACAACAAAACGTCATTATGAAGATAGTTTAGGGAAAATAGTTTTTTCCCATTTGTCCTCATTTAAACAACAGCTGAAATAAAATTTCACAGCAAGTTATATGTTGTCCATTTCTTGGCATTCTCAAAAGTCTTCCCTTTTCAAAATTTTATACTCCCTTGGAAGATTTTTCTTCACAAAGAAAAAGTAGAGGCACACTCATTTCCAAGACTAAAACAAAGCTTTTTTTTTTTTTAATTTGACAAACCATCCCCTATAAAACTTAACATGGGAGCTGAGGAGATAGCTTGGCAGTCTAAGTGCCTGCCTGGCAAGCACAAGGACCCAAGTTTGATCCCTGATACTGAATGCCACAAGGTGGTGCATGCCTGTAATTCCAATGCTGGGGAGGCTGAGACAGTAGGATCACTATGAGTCCTGCACAGCCAGACCCTATACCAAATGAATAAATAATAGATTTTTTAAAAAATCAACATGGCAGCTTAGTGATATGGCAAGTGCTTCAGCAATACATATATATATATATATATATATATATATATATACACACACATATATATATATACACATATACACACACACACACACACACACACACACAAGGCCTTAATTTTGATTGCTAACTTCCTGGGTGGAAGAGGGGATCAATGTAAAAAGGGAAACAGCATTGTCACCCACCTAAAAAGTTTCTACCTTCCTCACTTATGAGGAGCCTTTGTACTTCCATCTCATTCCCATTTCCTTCTACCCAAGATAGAACACACCATACCTGAGTTGAGTCATCTTCTCCATGCCCTCAGTACTGATACGATCCCTGGAAAGCAGGTTGCTGAGCTGTAGTTCCTGGTTGTCAGCTACCCGGAGAAGCCTATGTAACTCCTGTTGCTGAATGTTCCTCACATGCTGCTCTATCTCCTCAGGACTCATGGTGCTGGCAGGAAGAGGGCTACATACATATTGTCCTGGTGGTGTTGGGTAGCCTGGGTAATAAGGCCCTGGGTACACACCATTCGTAGGGCCCACTGGGTACTGTAGAGGGCTATAGCCTGTATAGGCATACTGGGAGGCAGGGCCAGGTGTCCGAGGGTAGTAATAGGGATTGTCAGAATTTTGAAACTTATAGTAAGATGCTTGGGCCTGACGTGAGTCACCCCAAGATGTAGGGCTGACTTCATCATCAGTGTCTAAGAAATGTAGCTGGGCTGTCTGACTCTTTAGAGCAGGTTTCTGATCAGGATTATTTGGGTCCCACAGTCGGCGGGTAGTGCCTCCACGGCCCCAACTCCGAGATCCCTTACTACCAGATCCAATTAAAAGGCGAGGACCCAAAGGTGTAGACTCTGGAGAACCTGCTGAATTGACAGACAGAGCAGTACGGGTAGGCAGAATTAGAATCCCACGACCCCGACCCCGGAGTTCTTGTTTCAGGTTTTTGGACTCCTGTTGCTCACAGCCTCTGCCCTCACTAGGTAGAGCTTTGTCAGACTTTATCCCATCCACATCTTCCCTGGCTGACTTCACCACCAGGGAATCTTTGTTCATGGTTTCTGCATCAAAAGTGACACGAAGAGTAGCTCGATTTTCTTTACCATTGCTTTTCTGCTCACCCTCCCCATGGCCAGACCAGTCCCTTTCTGAATGTTTCCTCCTTTCTAAGCTCCTTCTGGGTCCCAATTCATCAGGCTCATCAATTCTGTCATCATCTAGGGAATCAGTTGAAGACAGAGATACTTGTTTCTTCAGTCGTGGTCTCTCCTTGGTCCGCTCCTGCCTGCGGCGGCGGCATCCATTATCAGTCAGGCCAGCTCCCTCAGTACTATTGTTACTACCAGCTGAGCTGGTACTGCAAGTTCGGTATCGATTCCTTCGTTTGTCTGAGCGTGAGTAGCGCTTTGCAGAACCCAGCTTCCCCTGGGCCATGTCATCATGCACTTTCTTTGTCCCCTCCCCCTTTTCAGTCCTTTTTCCTTTTTCTCCCTTTGAAGATCTCATTCTGTCACTAATTTGGCTCTTTTCTGTCTCAGTTTTGTCTGGTTTATTCACAACTTCCTCTTTCACAATTTTTCCCCTACACTCATCTGCTACTCTTAGTTGTTCTACCTGGTTAAGGATCTCACCCTCATCCACTCGGCTGCCTGATTCTTTGTTAACAGTCTGCAAACGCCGTCCTGGCTGGTAAATCTGCAAGTCTGGTTTCTTTGTCCTTTTGATGATTCTTGGGCTTCGATCCTCTTGTCCAGCTGTCCTAGGAAAAGTTTCTTGTTTCTGATTATTTTCTGGATCTACAGGACCATTTTGTTGTTGGCTGTCCAGTTTCTTGCAGGCATCTTTAATGAGCTGTGTACCATTTCCAATAGCAGAAGAATCTTGACAGAGATTAACAATTTCATCCTTAAATTCCTCACTCCCAGAGGGTTCCTTGATTTTAGGTCTATTCCTTAGTCGAGAAAGACCAGGCTTGTAAATTTCCAGATCCGGCCGCCTGTTATCTTTGCGCTGCCTGGGTTCCTTTAATTCCTTCATGTTTTCTGTTACATGAGGGAGAAGATTGAGGAGGAAAAAGTAGAAAAAAAGAATAAAGAAGGAAGTAGAAGGAAAACTGTCATTCTGATTAAGTAACAGAAAGCCATGCAGTACATATCTAAATACTAATAGTGGTGGTCAAGGAAGATTTCTACCAAAGCAGAAATGTGGGGTTTACAGTATTTGCTCAGCAACTGGCAAGGCAAGAACTTAACTGTGTAGAGTTGACTACACTTAAGCTAGGAAAATGAGGGGAAAAAAACCTGTATTTTCTCAGGTTACCCAAGTTGTATTTATGTTCAGATCCCCAAGACTCCAAACTACCTCAAGACCCCAAACTGTTTTATCATTGCAATAAAAGATCTCTAACATTTATAGCATCATATTAGTTTCTATTTATAAAGCCTCTCAATCCACCTTTTTTTTTGGTGGAAACGGGGATTGAACTTAGGCCCTTGCACTTGCCAGAGAAGTGCTTATTCCACTGAGCCATCTCCCCAGCCCCTTCATCTCTTTTCCTCTGCTTCTAACATTTTCCAGGCTGGCTAAGTCCTGGGTGTGCGTGTGTGTGTGTGTGTGTGTGTGTGTGTGTGTGTGTGTGCGCACACACGCATGTATGATAGTGGAGTTTGAACACTGTGCCTTGTTTATGCTACACAAGGGCTCTATAAGTCTTTATTTTAAGACAATCTCCTCAAACTGCTCCAGCTAACCTCATCTTGCAATCTTTCTGACTTAAGTCTCCTAAATATCTAGGACTATAGGCATTTTCCACCATGCCTAACTAGCTAACTCTTTTTTATATATTAGTAGGCGGAAGGAGGTAAAATGTCCAGTATTAAGTACATAAGGATGAGGCACTGAGTGTGATCCCTAGCACTGCAAAAGAAAAAAATTGAAAAAATGAAGAGTATGTGTATAACAATCCACAGTCTTGGACTAGGGAATGGCTCAGTAGAATAAGCGCTTCCCTGGCAAGTGCAAGGGCCTGAGTTCAATCCCGATTCAAAAAAATCCACACTCTTGAACATCTCTGGAGAAAAAAACTGAAACTCTAGTCTGAACTTCACCAAGACAATCTTCTTTAGTAGGATACCAACTACCCAATCACATACTTCCTACTGAAGCAAACAGGAAGGAGTTCCTTTTTCATTCAACTCCTCTCATCCTTACCAACTCTGTAACAGCAACCAACAGAGTTGTTTCAAAAAATACTGGCCAAACTATCATCATTAGAATACTGAAACTGTTACTATGATGATAGAATATGCTAAGAAAAAAGCTCCATATAAGAGTTTTCCCTAGACACTGATGGGAGGATTATTACAAGCTCTCAAAATACCAAGAGGGTAAGACTTTAAAAACCACTCTCTAGGTTCCACAAACTTACTGAATGACAAGTCTATATGCTTTGTTAAGTGTTCTTTAAAAGGAAGATTACTGCTAGACATGGTGGCACACCTATGATCCCAGCATCTGAAAAGTTGAGACAGGAGGATTGTCATGAGTTCAAAGTCAGCCTAGAGTTATGTAGTGAGTTGAAGGCCAGTCTGAACTACTATACAGTGAGGCCCTATCTCAAAAAAAAAAAAAAAGTCAGTCCAACATAAGGTACATAAACATTTTAGTAGGAATGTGACAGGAATTTATAAGGATATTATCAAGTACTCAAGGTAAAACTGTATACAAAAAAGCCCTATTATTGTAAATACAAATGCAAAAAAGCCCACAGCAGGTGGGTTGCAGCATTTATACCCACTTTTTGTAGGCATAACAAAAAAGCAAAAAAACTGAGGTTTAGATATTGCTTCAGTATCTTTGACATTTTGGATTCTCCAAGTATGAACAAAAATAAAGCTGTTTAACCTCAAAACCATCATAATCTTTGTAACTTAAAAGTTTGTGGGGAGAATAGAAAGAAGAGATATTACTGTTGGGGTTTTTTTCTTTTTAGAAGAGAAACTACTATTACTACTACTACTACTACTACTACTACTACTACTACTACTACTTTGTAGAACAGATGTAAACAGACTGGATAACCCAATTTAACTTACTTCAAAATTAACGAACTTCACACACCGCCACAAGACTAAGAGAAGGAACCTATCATACCTACCGTTCTACACAACTCCACAGCCTAACAAAGGGGAGGTGACACACAAGGCTTTTTGGAGCTTTCCAGATGTGGCCGGAGACTTTTAACTGGCAAACTGAACATCCTCTTTTCTTAAAAGAAGTAAAAACAAAACACAAAAAACCTGCTCCCCTACATGCTAACGTCAAAATCAAAACATTCACCTCTCTGAGATCCCGCATCACTCCAGTGGCGCAGCTTTCACAAGCCTGCGGCGGAGGAAAAAGTTCAACGAGGAAATCCCAGCCCGTTACACCTCTCTCAGTTTCCCCAGTCTCTTGTCTCCGACGCCAATCAGATGAGGAGGGCAGGCCCGCGGGGGGCTCCTTTGAGAATAATTAAGCCCAGAGCCTCCACAAAACCCCAGCACCCATAGCTGTTCGCGCCTCCCGACGACTGAGAAACCACGGGCTGATCTGAGAAAGCTGGGGCAAAAGGGAATAGTCGCCGTCGCGGTGAGAAAGAGGGGGGAGACAGGAACTCAGGATCTGCTAGAGGGGTCAGTTCAAGCCAGCAGCTACACCAGCCTTCTGCCGGGAAAGGTAAGCAGGGGCCTACCAGCGGATCCCGCCCCCACTGTTGGGGAAGGGGCGGGGGCTCCGGAGCGCCACAGACGGGGCGGGGAGGAGGCCAAGGAGGCGGGGCTGTAAGGCCCGGCCCAGGAGCTGGGCGGCGCGACTCACCTCTGCTCCCGGCCTGTGGAGCCAGAGTGGCCAGGATCCCCCGTAGCTCCGACGCAGAGATTCGCACACGCTCCAACCCCTCCGCCATCTTCGCGGCTGCTACTACAGCTACCCCGACTTCGCCACCGGCGCGCGCAGCCAGGAAACCCCGACGGACGGACCGGAGGCGCGCGCTCACCCACTCCCACCCTTTTCCCCGCCCCTTTTCTCTTCTCCTCCCCAAACGACGGTGGCCGCACTGGGTGAAAAAGCATTGAAAAACAAGTTTGAGAGAGGTAATGCCGAAGAGCGAGCTCCGGCGCTACGGCGGGTGCTGCGCGTGCGCAGAAGTGTAGTTGGGGGGGGAAGGGTATTCTGAGGCTGGAGGTGGAAGCTCGGCGACGGGAGGTGAGGTGAGACTTGGTAAGCCAGGTGGGCATTCTCAGTCTTACTGTGATGGTGGCGACCGAGGACACTGGTGGTGTTGGTTTAGGTGTAGGGTGGCGGGGACACCCAACAATTCAGCCTTCCCTGGTCATCTTAAACCAAGATCTCCCCTCCATAGCTACAGGCTTTTGTTTGGGGACTTTTTTATAAAGATCTTGTAAGAGTAGTTGATTCCCATTTTAAGAAAAGGGAATTATCCGGGAGAATTGAAGAGATAAATTGTGCCGCCCCGATGACATAGTCAATGGTACCACTGAAAGAGAATCAGTCTTTATAGCAGACTACATTCACAAGATTCCTGAATTAAAAAATCTCCCCCCCCCCCGCTCTCCTCTCATACACATACCATGCTCATGTTACGAGAAGGAGTGTATTATATGTAGATTTGGAAATTTATGCATCGCTATGGAGTATTGAAAGTTTATTGTTATAGATAAGGTTGATTTTGTTTCTTCCTACCTTTGAAGTTAAATTTCAATGCCTGATGTGGTGGTGCATGCCTGTAAACCCAGTTTGTAATCTCAGCCTGTAGCCCAGCAGGCTAAAGCAGGATGGCCTCCAGTTTGGGGCCAGCTTGGGCTAAATAGTGAGTTGAGGGTCACTTTGCACTGCATTATGAGACCATGTCTCAAAAGC
The DNA here is from genome assembly GCA_004027165.1 of Ctenomys sociabilis. Taxonomy (NCBI): domain Eukaryota; kingdom Metazoa; phylum Chordata; class Mammalia; order Rodentia; family Ctenomyidae; genus Ctenomys; species Ctenomys sociabilis. The sequence goes on along the minus strand of PVKA01029199.1, from coordinate 11,286 downwards.
AGAAACAAAAAAACTTAACTACACCAAGGGCTGGGGAGGTAGATCAGATAGTGCTTTTCTACCTTGTGCAAGGCTGTTATTTCCATTCCCAGCACCTCTATAAATAAGTAAAATTTAACTAGACCGGAAGACTTTACCCTTTAAAAATGACGTTGTGGGGAAATTACTTCTCTAAGGCTGCCTGCCTCCACCTCTTGCTTTTTCCTAGTCTTACACAGTCCATTGCATCTCTAATCCCTCAAATAATACTCACCAGTAATTCCTTAGTTGACCATGAGAGATTTGAACAACCTGACAGAATTCTTCCAGTTCCTTTTTTTTTTTTTTTTGTCTTTTTGAGACAGGGTTTCACTATGCAGTTAAAGCTGACTTTCAACTCACTTTGTAGCCCAGGCTAGTCTTGAACTCACAAAGATCCTCCTGCCTCAGCCTCCTGAGTGCTGGGATTACAGACATGCACCACCATGACCAGCTTTAATTTCCTCTTCTATGACAGACACTTCACCATCAGAAGGTTAAGCATAAGTCGAAAGAGTTGTGGAAAGATTCAACAGTCCAAAACAGGGGGAATGATTTCAGTAGCCAAAGCAAAAGCAACCATTTCCAACAGATTTTATAGAACCGGAAAGAAATATTAAAAACTAAGGTGTATTCAAGCTGACCATGGTGGCTCATGCTGCAAATCCAACATTCAGGAGGCAGAGAGAGGGAAAGCCAGCCTAGGATATATAGTGAGACTATCTCAGAAAAAAAACACAACTTTATGCATATATTGACATAACACACTCTTCAAAATTTATTAGCCAATGCTTTTCTTTTGAAAACCTATTTGCAGAGCAACGTATACTTTGATTATGTACTGCAAAACCATTTAGTGTGTATCAGGAAATGGGGAGGTAGCTGAATGACAGAGTGTTTGCTTAACATATGCAAGGCCCTGATTTCCATTCCAAGCACCTCTATAAATAAAATTTAACTAACATATAAGTGAAATAAACCAGACACACATGTGTAAAAAAAAAAAAAAATTTAACTAGACCAGAAGACTTCACCCTTTAAAAATAGTGGTGTGAGGAAACTGTTTCTCCAAGGCTGCCTGTCTCCTCCTCTTGTTCGTAACTAGTCTTACACAGTCCATTGGATTTCTAATCCCTCAGGTAATATTTATCTTAAATTTTTGTATAAATATATTTTAAAAGGTTTGAAAACATTTAAAATGGTTAGTGTGGTGGACTGACAACTGACACCCAGCTGAACTGAACTAGTGTGGTGCTGGGTATGGGAGGCCCACCTGAGGATTTTTGCCAGCTGCGTAAGAGGTAGAACTGCAGAAGAGAAGGCTATTAGGGAAACTGGTAGAAGCTATTTGGAAGCTGCTAGGGAGTTGCGGGTTCTTATTCTTTCTGCAGAACGTTATTATCCTGGCTTTCCTGATGAACTTGGCTATTCTTGTCGGAGGAGGGGCTTGGGACCTCACTGTCACTCAGAATGGCTATGGTTCACTTTGGGGGAGCTCAGGTCCTCACCATGAGCATGGCTTTCTGGCTCCAGACGGGAAGACAGGTGCAATGCTCAGTCTCCTGGAGAAGCTTGTTACATTGGCTTCCTCATAGAAACTCAGCTTTCCTCAACATTAAGAGAAGCTCAGGACTTCACTGTTGCTGAGGATAGCCATCATACTTTTTTGGGGGATCTCTGGTTCTTAACTTGAGTATTGCTTCTGGATCCTATTCAGATCCCTCAGCCTGCTAGCACAGATCCTTCATCCCACTGGCATAGACTTTATAGCTTACTTCACAGACCTTCAGGCCTTTCCAGTGCAGATCTGTAAAACCTGCATAAGATACTGTCATGTGTTCTAGGCTTCCAGTCAGACTTGTGGTAGGCATTGTTATGACATGTAGGTCTTCAGCTGGGCTGGTGCGGGACATTATTGTAGAATTCAGGCCTCATCTGGATTCTTTGGACTTTTGTGTGTGGACAGATTTCTTATACTCTCTTTGTATATGATTCTTCGAGTGACTTTTATAAATAATCTTATAAATATGTGTCCTGTATTAGATTGTTCCCCTTACAAAACTCCAAACTACAACAGCTTTGTAGAAAGAATTTGATAGTAAAGAGTACAGGCTTTATGTACAAATGTAATATTTTAAATTGCTAAAGTAGGTATTTGCATAGCATGTGACTGAATAATACAGTAAATTGGCTTTGTAATCTGGAACAGCAAACCAGATGTGGTGGTATATGCATATAATCCCAGCACTCTAGGAGACTAAGACAGAAGAATTGCAAATTTGAGTCCTACTCAGAACAATTTAGTGACTAGGAAGTGACTGTCTGAAAGGTGGGGGGGCCTGAGGAAACTGCAAAGTACCAAACCAAAAACAAGACTCTGTGATACATCTCTAATCAGTGCTCAACTGATTTGTTGGTAAATGTAAGTACTTTTAAAAAATAAGGGGCAAGCCAGATGTGGTGCATGGCTACACTGGGAAACATGAAGCCAGAGGATCACTTGTTTGAGCCTAGCCTGGACATCACATTTCCCAGTATTGGCACGTACCACATCTGGTAAGAGTTTGTCTCAAAATTAAGAAAATTTCAAAGTACGTGGGCTATAATTTAATGCAAAGGCCCTGTGTTCAATCCCCAGTATCAAAAATAAGGAAGAGGAGGAGAGGCCGTGGGTGTAGTTTAGTGATGGAGTACTTGCCTAACATGCGTAGAGCCTTGGGTTTGGTCTCCAGTACTCAACCACCCCACCAAAAAAGAGAGAAAATAGATTAAGAATCCATTGAAGGGAGGAAAAGACAATAAAAGCAAAACAGAAGGAAAAATAAAGATAAAATGTAATAAAAGAAGTACTTGATAAATTGAAGAGCTCATTCTTCAGAAATAAAAGACCGTTGGAGCCAGGAGATGGCTCAGTAGGATAAGCACTTGCCTGGCAAGTGCAATGGCCTGAATTCAATTCCCAGTTCTGCCAATAAATAAATAAATGACAAAGTACACAGATTTGTGGTGAAAAATGAGGGGGACATCCTTTTTAGGTGCCTCATAAGCAATTCAAATTTAATTCATCAAATCTGATTTTCTTCCAAAATATTTGTTTCTTCACAAATCTCTCTCTTTTTTTTTTTTTTAACCAGCTCAGCCCATGCTGAGGGCAAGGTTGGTGTGGCATGTGGTGCTAGGATCGAATAGCTGTCTCTTCCACCTGCCTAAGCTTGCCTAAGCAGGTGCTTTAGACCACTGAGATATCTCACTGGCCCCTTCACCAGTCTTAAAGCTCAATAAATTTTATCATCTGTGTGAAAACCCAGGAGTTACCTATGACATTGCCAATCTCCGTCATCCCCACATTCCATCAGTATGTAACTGTCTTCATAGTGAACATATATGAAGTTATCTCAGCATTACCACCATTTATTTTCTTTTGAAAACTGCCCTTCACTTCCTTTTAGAAATACTTCTGTTTTTTCTTCTTTCTTCCTCTGTTGTTACCATCTTTTGCTGCTTATTTCCCCTCAGGTACAGAGAATTAAGCCAGCCATCTTGTTTCAGTCACACAGTCATTAATAAAGCCTTTCTCATTTATTTTTTTGCTCTGCGTTTTAATTACCACTCCTCTTCTATCTCTTCCCTTAGGTAGTGCCTCTACTGTGTTTGTTACATGTTTGTAAATGTGTATATATATCTTTGGATATATAATGTTCTATGTATGTGTTTTGACTGTACATAATAGATACCGTTACAGATCTCATTCTGTTTCTTTATCATACTTCCGTAAATATGTCTGACTATTGCATAGTATAACTAAATGATCTCAAACCATTGGTCACTGGTCCTGGACCAGAATTTTTTGAACTGGAGAGAAAGAAAATCCATCTCCAGTGTAGAAGCCATAAAATATAAAACAGGAGCTGTCAGCAGCCACTCGTCCTGCCATATGGAACCAGCTGGTCTGCAATGAAAAAGGAGCCGACATGCGAAATGCAGCAGAGGTGTGAAACAACTTGGAAGCTATCGAGTGCCTGGCTCCAATTATTCCTGAAGCTCCATATTCCTGCCCACTCATGGTTTGTTCACCTTTTCCTTGGACTCTGAGCTAGTAAATGTAGACATTATGCTAGTTTAAATTGGGATTTTATCACTTGCCAAGGGACTTGGTGATTACAACCACTGCAAAATTGATTGATTGCTTGGTTGATTTGCTATTTTGTTTGTGCTGGCCTCGAATTCAGAGTTCTTACCTCAGCCTCTTGAGTGCTGTGATTACAAGTCAGTATTTGTCCACCACCACACCCAGCTACAAAGTCATTTTATATTACTGGAGGTATATATATATTGTGTGTGTGTGTTGTTTTTTTTTGTCTTTTTTTTTTTTTTTTTTTGAGACAGGGTCTCACTATGCAGTTCAGGCTGGCCTTGAGCTCACTTTGTAGCTCAGGCTGGTCTCGAACTCACAACAATCCACCTGCCTCAGCCTCCCGAGTGCTGGGATTACAGGCCTGCGCCACCACGCCCGGCTGTGTGTTGTTTTTTAATTGAAGTAAAATGCACATAAAATTTATCATTTTAACCTTTTAAATTTTTGTTTTTAATTTTGAAACAGGGTCTTGATAAGTGGTCCAGTTTGGGCTTGATTTTGGGATCCTCCTGTCTCAGCCTTCCAGAATGCTGGGATTAAAGGCATGAACCATTATACCTGTCTTCATTATAACCATATTTCTACATATATATGTATAATTTTGTTGGGGGTTTTCTATTTTTGGAGACAGGGTTTTACTATGGAGCTCAAACTAGGCTTAGACTATGTACCCCAGGCTGACCTCTAATACATGGTGGTCCTCCTGCCTCAGCCTCTCAAATCCCAGAATTACAGTTATCTGCTACCACACCCAGCTCATCATAACCTTTGTTTTTTTGTTTGTTTTGTTTTGTTTTGTTGGTACTGGAGATCAAATGCAGAACCTTGAGCTTGACAGTCAGGTGCTTATGCCTCTGAACCATATCCCTGGCCCAACCATTTTTACGTGTACATGTCTTTAGTTAACTACATTCCCATTGTAGTGGAACCAATCTCCAGAACACTGTATCCACTAAACAATGACAACCTCAGTCCTTGAGAGCCACCCTTGTTTCTATTGTTATGGCAAACTCAACAAGAAAGTGCACTCACAGAAGACTGAATATATATAAATAAAAAAGCTTTATTGGGCCAGCCAAAGCTCAGCAGATTAAAGTGCCTGCAAGGCAGGTGCAGGAGCCAGGGTTGGATCCCCAGGCCTGCCAGTGCCAGCCCCGCCCCCGGGGCACACTGAGACAGTAATTGAGACTAGGCATGGTGGCTCACATCTGTAATCCCAGCTCTTGGGAGGCTGTAAATAGGTGGATCACTGTGAGTCTGATCTAGTAGTGAGATCCTGACCCTTCCCTAAGAAAAAAAAAACTTTATTAAAACCTGCCTTCTGCTGGGTGGACTTTGAACACATCTTAAATAGCCTGTAGGTTCCCATGGTAACCATATATTTTTCTGGAAGTTTACAAGAATTTCACATGCATTTCCCAAAAACTTGACCACCTGGTAGTCAGGCAACCATAATTGTTTAACCTTTAGCCTGCCTCTGAATTTGTTCTACTTGTTTCCATTTTCATGGGTTTATAATTAGCTATAAGTGGAGGGAATGAAGAGTGAGTTCACCTACAGTATAAGTGGACTTGATACTGTCTTTTAAAATAGAGTTACACAAAGAATATGGAGACTCTATTGTCCTTTCATTCCCCCCTCAGGACATATTTTTCATTTTTAGGTCATATATACTTCCTCATATAATGCAGGCCTACTTTCTGGTCTTGTTGAGAACCATTCTTTGGTTCACACTACTTTGTATTGGTTTTTTTTGGCAGAACTGAGGATTGAACTCAGGTCCTTGCACTTGCCAGGTAAGCGCTTATTCTACTGAGCTATCTCCCTGGCCCTGGATCCTATTTTTAACACAACTAATTATACATGGTCTGAAAGTGAGGATCTCTATGATAGTTATTATTGGCCTGGTGACCCCAGTAATAAGGGAGACTAGTTCTGGTTTCCAGTTGAACAACCTCTAGTACCACCCTGGATTGCTATGTTTTCTTCTCATTTTTTGCCTCTCTGTCCAACTTGTCCTGTGTTTCTATGATAACTACTGAGCAGTTTGCATAGGAACAATGTTTTCTTGAGGCCAGGGAGATAGTAGAATAAGTAAAATATTCAAGAAGGCCCAGAGTTCAATCCCTGGTATCACAAAAAAAAGAATATTTTTCTTAGGGTGGCACAGAGCCCCCTTGTTCTATGAAAAGCAAGTTGAGACCTCTTTTATTCTGTAATTTCCACTACTGCCAGGGAATTAACTTGGTCATGTATTGTCTGACCACATATGAATCCCCGCCACACACTGTTTTATACCATGGGTCCATTTAGTAAGCTTTTTTTTTTTTTGGTGGAACCAGGTTTGAACTCAGGCCCTTGCGCTTGCCAGGGAAGCACTTATTCTACTGAACCAGCTCCCCAGCCCTCTAATAATCTGTTGATAATCCCATTTCCATTTGGAATACAGTATCAGCACTTAATCTGAGGCCCCCTGCTATACTTATCTCACCCACTATTGGTAAAAACACAACATCTTGTCTTGACCATGTCTGTTGCTTGGTGAATAGGTGCCAGGTCTCCAGGCCTTTAGTTATCCAAGGATGACCATAACCAAAAGGTAGCAGTCATGTTGTAAATTTTTGTCTGGAGTCAAGATACTTAAAAAATCTATTAGTACAGAATAACCAGGATCCCTGAGGTGCTCTCTTTAAGTGGAGTTTTGTTGGTTGTATCCTCCCACATAAAATCCTTGTCCATATACAGCTTCTACCAGAAAAAGGTTAATGGCTTTTTCTCCTCTGGAGTGCAATGTTTGACTAGGGGTAATCTCTGTCGAAGAAGCTATCACCTCATTAAAAGGGAAGACTTGACCTTATACACATCCAGCAGCTTCTTGCCAAAGGAGAATTACACTCATTAAGTAAATAATTGTTTTCATTAAGTGTCTGGTAAACAACTGATTGAGCACTTACTCTTTTTGTATTATCTTTGACAGGGTGGAGAGGTTGTCCTCTGTAATATCAGACAAGACCTTCACAGTGAGATCATCAGATCAGTGTAACTCATGGAGAGGGGAAGGGAATGGTTGGCTTTCCTAGGGGTCCATTCATGGACTTAGCCTTTGTATATGCACACAAACTCCCTAAGTGAGGCCAATTGCCCAATAAAGGGTTATAAATATGTTTTAGAATTATTTTGACCTGTAAACAGAAACTATCTGCATACTCAGTGTAGCATCCAGTCCTCTTTTCCCTGTACACTTTGACATCTTTGTCATCCTGGGCCCACCAATGAGTCTGTCCATCATACAGTCCTTGCCATAGTTCTATAGTCTCACAACCCCACTGGGGACAATATGCTTTCTTTTTATTTCCACATCTCCCTAGTTTTTTGAGCACATATATAGTCCCCAAGCTACCAAGTCCATATTAACACTGTCAATTGCCTTCTTCTGGACTTTACAAGTAGGGAATGGGTGAATCTTAGGGTTAGCCTTGTCCCAATACCAGTGAAGGTTCCAAAACTTACATATGGGAATTATGAGTACAACATCAAGACAGCCAAGGGGGTCATCATGTTGATTAGGTTGTAGCTGATTTTCTGTTTTAGTCTTTGAAAACAACACAGCAATCAATCAGTTCTTGTGAAGATGGAGGGGCCATGTTCTCCTCAGGAGTCCACTTTTTAACCCTGGTGTGATTAATCCATAGAATGAAACCTGCAAGTTTTAAATACAGTGGGCATGGTTAAATATCACTTCACATGGCCCCACCCAGTTTGGTTGGAGAGGCTCATCCTTCCAAGTTCTAATTAACACTGTCTCCCTGTTCAAAGGAATGAAGAATGGATTGGAATGGGATGTCGCTGTAACAAGACCTACTGAAGTTCTTTAAAATCTGTAATGCCTTTATCTGCTAGCACAAGTGTACAGTTTCCATGTTCTGTAGACCTTCCAAAACAAGCAAAAGTGAGGGGAGGGAGGCCTTCCAAACATTACTTCAAATGGGAGTGAGCCCATCCCGGTACAAGGTACAATGTGATCACAACAGGGCTATTGGAAGCATAGCTACCCAGTTTGCCTCAGTCTCTTGCCAGAGCTTGGCCAGGGTGATCTTTAAAGTTCAGTTCTACCTCTCTACTTGGCCAGAACTCTGTGGCTGATAGACTATGTTTAGCTTCTGCATTAGCTCCAAAGTAGTAGAAAGGCTCTGAACCACTTGACCCACAAAAGCAGGCCTATTATCTGAGCCTACTGTCACAGGAGCCCATACCACGGAATGATTAACTCCACCAAGGTTTTACCACCTTTCTAACTGTCTCAGTCCTAGTAAGGATGGCCTCCAGCCAGCCTGTATAGATACAGATGAGAAACAACAATACTTTTTATTTCCAGTAGTCAGCTTAATCTCATCTCAAAGCTCAGCATCCCCTGCCTTCAAACTATAGGCTGTAGTTATGGATAAGAAATCGGATTGTTGTGAGCACAAACCACATGACTGCTAGCCACAGAGGCACCCAAAACCCAAAGTCTAGAGATAAGTGACAGCCAAGCAGCTCTGCCATGGCTGTTTTTCCCAAATGGGTGCCCCTATGTGTTTCTTGGATCACAAAATGTCCTACAGCCTCAGGGAGGAACCTCCCCCTCCCCCCATAAAACTTGCCATCCATTTTGCTCTATAGCCCCTTCTGTTTTGGCTCACTTCAGTTCTGCTTCTGCATACTTGGAGAGTTTAAGAAGGGGAGCCACTAAGGCTCAGGCTATGGGGAGTGATTCCCCAAAGGCAGCTTGTTTAGCAGCCAAATCAGCTGCTCTGTTTTCCTGGGACTCCATCAAACAGCACTTCTGTTGCCCTGGACAGTGGATCACAGCAACCTTGATAGGAAGCCAAAATGGCCTGCAACTAGTTAAGAATCTCTTAGGAAGTCTTGCTGTCTTTTTCTCCCAGCAGGCCTCTGTCTAGGTAGATAACACCATACATACGCAGAGTAGGAAAGGCATAGCAACAGTGTAAACTTCTATCTGCTTGTGTTTTCCTATTTCCAAGGCCCAAGTAAATGCAATCATCTCAGCTTTCTGAGCCCATGTTGCAGGAGGCAAAGCCTCAGACCAGACAGTCTGTTTGATGGTAACAACCAATATTCCTGCCCTCAGAACTGCTTCTGTTCAAGAACAGAATCAAGTCAGGGCTCAGGAGGGATTTATCGTGCAAATCCAGTCTAGCCAAGTAGACTGCTTCAGTCACTTTTAAACAGTCATACTCCAACAGTTCCAGCAACATCAGCAACAGGGAGGCAGAGTTGAGCACTGTACAGTCTTAATAGTAAGTCGAGGATCCCTGAGTGTTCTGTAGTCCTGGGCCAGCCTAGTCCCTGAAAGCCACTTAGCACCAGGTCCTCTCAGTAGAGTCCACCGCATGGAGAACAGACACATCCAGTTTTTGCCTTAAGGTCACCTTATCAGCCTTTTTTAGTAGTATGGTGGTGGCATGTAGTCAAGAAGGCCTCCCAACCTCCACATAGTCTAGTCTCTTGGAGAAGTGCTACTGTGGTCCCAAATCCTGAAATGTTCCCTCCTCATGGATGAATAACTGAAATGGTTTAGTGATGTCAGGCAACTCTCGAGCAGGACCACTTAAAGTCTTAAAGGCTGTCTGGCATTCAGAGTTCCACTCCAATGGAGAATAATTTTGGCCTTTCAAGGCTTCATACCAGAGTTTGGCAATGGCTGCAAATTTAGGGACCCAAGGATGACAGTATCCAACTGTTTTCAAAAAAATTCCAAGTCCTTTCTAAACAAGGATTTTTTTTTTTTTTTTTTTTTTTTTGTTAAAGTCCTGGATAACATAGTAATAAAGACACCTGGAAGGGGCTGGGGAGATAGTTCAGTAGATTAAGTGCTTGCCTGGCAAGCACAATGGACTGAGTTCAATCCCCAGTTCCGCAAAAAAAAAAAAAAGACACCTAGATATGGGAAGTAGACAGCAAGCCCCTCCTTTTAGCACAAACCCAAGGAATTACAGTTTGTATACATATTTCAGCTTTTTTTTTTTTTTTTTTTTTTTTTGGCACTTGATGCTCCTTTTTCTTCAACAAACCCAGCAGTCTCTTTGTTCCTTCTTGATATAGGTCCTGAATCCTAGCTGCTATGACCAGATTATCAACATACTGTAGGACATATCTCAGGGCTCTCTTCACTGAAGGACAGCAAATCTTTTGACAGGGCTTCCCCAAATATTGTTGGGGAGTTTTAAAGCCTCATCGAGGTTAGTTGATATTTCTTATCCCCTGTAGATCCTCTCATTTAAAAACAAACAATCCCTAGGACGTTATAGATAAGGGAATACAGAAGAAAGCATCTTTCAAATCCAGCACAGTATGCCAAGTTCAGGTAGGTGAAAGCAAACTGAACAAGTATAGGAGTTGGGTACAGTGGATAGATAGTTGCAACCAAAGCATTTACTTCCCAAAGGTGCAGGACAGGGCATACTCATTTGTCCCTGGTTTGTGAACCAGGAAAAATGGTGTATTCCAAGGGGACTTTTTTTTTCATTTATGTATTTGGTACAGGTTCTCACTACACAACTCGGACTCAGTGATCCTCCTGTTTTCAGCCTCCCCAGCACTGGGATTACAGCCATGTGCCACCATGCCTGGCTCAGCACACCTGGGGGTGGGACCAGCACAGCATGTGGTGCTGGGGATCGAACCCTGATCCCTTCAGGGGTTTCCCTTTGGGAAACTACGCTTTCCAAAGCAGGTGTTTAGTCTGCTGAGCAATACCTGCCTTGAGCAATCTCTGAATATGTAGTTTAATTCCTTTTCTAGCTTTCATAGTCATTGGGTATTAAGTGGACCAGCCTTGTGTGTCCCGTTAACACTACTATCACTGGGGGTACATAAATTGCCAGACCTGGGGGAATATCTGCCCAAATTTTGGAAAACATTTAATCCAGGGAAGGAGAGCAGATTGTGCTGCGTTAATAGAATCTAGGAGCCGGGCGTGGTGGCGCATGTTTGTAATCCCAGCACTCGGGAGGCTGAGGCAGGAGGATTGTTGTGAGTTCGAGACCAGCCTGAGCTACAAAGTGAGCTTAAAGCCAGCCTGAACTGCATAGCGAGACCCTGTCTCAAAAAGACAAAAAAAAAAAAAA
>PVKA01029198.1:0-28608 GCA_004027165.1 Ctenomys sociabilis | reverse complement strand
CTCTCCTCCCCACGCCCTAACCTTTTTTTGTTTGTTTTGTTTTTAATTTACTTTACCTAGTATGGCTTTTTTAGTTGCTTCTAAAGTCAGAAAATTTTCAGGAAGGTTTCCCTGTGCATTTGCACCAGATGAATGTTTGATGCTATGAAAGCTTTCCATATCAAAACTAATTTGTGTAGATTTTTGCATGAAAAAAAAATCATAAATTTCCCTCAGAATAGACTGTGTTGCAGTACACAAGTTGCCATAATAGTAGAAAATGGTAAAATGTGCTTAAAAGGCCATCCTTTTCATTTTCAAAGATAACATAAAGATCGTTGCATGAAATAAATCTACAGCATAGTTCATTTTTAGATTTTGTTGAGTCCTGTAAAGAAGAAAAAGTTTCAGTTGTGATAGAATACCGTGCTGTGTTTAAATGTTACTTGTTTTCAAACTTTGTTTTCTATGAAAATGATATGGAAACTTCTAAAATGGATTTGGTGCATATGTACTGCTGAATAAAGACCGATGAAGAGGTTTGAGTACATGTACAAATCAAGTAATGGTTTGAACACCTTTAATAATATGCCTAATCTGTTCAGTTGTTTTAGAATCTTTTTATCTTAGATGTAGGCAGCCATGAACAATCTATTTTGAGCCACTTTAGGGAGAAAACTTTGTATTTTTAAAACTTGCATAAAAGTTATGCAAGTGTTTTTTTATAAATTGGAATAATGCCTCAGTTTTGAGGTTATGCACACTAAATTAAATGTGACATAAATTAATTTGTTAATAAAAACTCTTTATAAGGTGGCTCATTGTAGGAAATCCTGTGCCTTCCCCTTTGAGCACAAGTGTTGCATGAACAACAGTTTGCTATAAGAAACATACCAGATTAGCCACCATTAGCATCTATATCTACTTTGTGTTTAAAAATCAACTGGTAATTCTGAAACACTGTAGAATGGATAAAAATTATTTTGTGATCATAACTCTTTGTTGAACTAGAGTATTTTTGCAGCATTCCTTGTCATCAAAAACATGGTTAAAGTTTAAAATTAGAAGCAGCAGAAAACTAGCTTGTAAAATTTATCCAAGTAGAGTACAGGCTAGGCTGTCTTGGGGAAATAAACATTAAAACTTAAAGCAATGTTTTACATGGGGTGCGTGTGTGATGTGTGGATTTTTTTTTAATTAATGTTAAGCTAGAGTATAACTCAATGACTTCTATTAATTTATTTTTCTTAAACTTTTACCTAGAACCAACATAACAGAATTTCATAAGGTCTGTAATTTCAGTATGAATATGTAAGTATTTCAGCCTACTGAATTGGCTTGGTTGACACCATTTCTTCTTGTGCATTCCCCCTGGTCAAGTTTTTGGCCTTACTTCACTGTCTAGCCAAATAAACTTAAAAGAGACAACTTGAGCCATATTTTAAATACTAATTCAACATATGGCTCTGAATAATAGATTGAATACAAAGCATGCCTTACAGAAGACTTTTAGTACTGAAAGGTTCATATTTGCTACTAAGTGTTTTCTGTACCATCTTGTTCAAAGTAAACCAGTGAACTTGGAATAGGTTACATTATTTTTACTTTATAGAGTACTTATATATAAAAGAAGTGATAATAACATTGCAGAGTACAAGGGCTATCTGCTCTTATGGGGCATTGATTTTCTAATGCAATTTTATGATAGGCTTTTCTACATGTATGGAATTGTTTCAGTACAGTTCACCTCAGTTAATTGATTTAAACAGCTTGTTATTTTTAATTCATTAGTGGTATAGGAAATGGGCTCATTAATACAGTCCATTACATCTGGTGAGGGGAAAAATAAAGAGTAATAAGCTAAATATTCTTAACTGTATTAAACTGCCTTTTTTGAACCCTGAGTGCATTTCAAGTGCTATAAAAATGACAATGTTAAGGTATGAGAAGTTCTAGGCTAAAATATAACATTAAAATAAAAAATACAATTTCTGATTTTCAAAAGTTTCAGTAAGCTGGAATTAGTACTTTCCATTTCTGGGGAGGCTAGACCAGATCTGGAGTTAATCCATCAGCCAGTCATTAAAAGTACATATGGAAGATGGTTGGGGGGCAGGGAATATCACTTAGTCTTACCTTGACTGCAGTTCATAGGGGTTTTTTGTGTGTGTGAGTTTCTTTAAAACTGCATTGTAAAATGCCTGGGTTTATTATAACGTTGATGTGATATATGGAACACCCTCTTCCAGTTTTTCATTACCTCAAATTCCTCAAAATTAAATCACCCTGGCATGGTAGCTCATGCCTGTAATTCCAGCACTCAGGAGGCTGAGGCACAAAGAGCCCCACTAAATTTGGATGTAGCTTGAACTTCATGATGAATCTGTCTCAAAGCAAAGCAAAAACATTATAGCCAGAGCTACAGTATTGAAATCTGGGGCTCTTCATGCTTCCATGGCAGAATCCATTTCCTTGTAGCTGTAGAACTCATAGCAGCTTGGTTTTTCAAGGCCAGCAGGAAAATTTCTGATCTCAGGGATGGCCCATATCCTTTTAAAAGGCTCAGTTGAGTAGTTCAGGCCTTTCATCCCCAGGATAATTTCCCTTTTGATTAACTCAAAGCCAAACTCTGTAGGGTACCATAATTAGACCTGCAAAACCCCTGCCCCTTGCCTACATTCTAGTCTCATCACATGGTTTAGATAAATTCATTAGATATCTTGCTCACATTCAAGTGAGAGGTTATACAGGGTATATGTGCCAGGGAATATTGGGAAATGCTAGTACTCTTTAACAAGGGAATATAGATTTTACAACTAGAGCAGTTTAGAAGTGATTACCTCATATAATGCTCACTTTTGGATCAAAGTCACCTATGAAAATGTAATGAAACCTGGACCAGCTTCCCTCCAAAAAGTACATATAAATACAGTTTCCATAAAATTGTATTAGTGGGTTTGTGAGAGTCTGGATTACAAAGTCTGAGCCCTCCCCTTCAAATGATAAGAGTGGTCAGGGTGATTGGCCCAGAGTCATGCAGCTATTAAAGGCCAGGTAAGGCATAGATCTCTCTTCCTAAATTATGCAGTGCTTCCAGTTACCCTAGAACTAATCTAAGTTTGTGAACCAGTGCAAAGTTTATGCATCTTTCCTTATCTTGTATGTAGACAGGCCTGTTTACTGTTGGTCAAAGGCAATTACCACAATTTATTTGCTTTTTATGTGTAAAATTTCAGTTAGAATTACTGTTGATAATTTTGAAGGCTTAGATGTATTATTGCACCTATTTTACTTCTGACTAGTTATACTCATTAAATGGAAGCCAGTAATTCAGTAGCATAGAGAGGGAGATTTTACTGGCACACTGATCTAATGTTCCAAATACTAGCAAAGTCTATGCCTGTGACATATTGAACATTTAAAGAAAAATTAAATAAGCATAGTAGTAAACTTTCGGTTTTGTGTGTGTTTTTAGAGAAGGGTCTACAGGGTGTTCAGGGTCTCACCACTAGATGGGACTCAAAGTGATTGTCCTGTATACAGCCTCCCAAGAGCTGGGATTACAGGCATGCACCACCATGCCCAGTCTCAAGTGCCCTCTTGGGCCTGGGGGTGGCGCTGGCACAGTCAGGCCCCTGCACCTGCTTGCCCTTTAATCCATTGTGCTGTATGGCCAGCCCTTTGTTTTTTAAGGATGAGAATGTAGCTTGGTCTAGTGCTTGCCTAGCATGCGTGAGACCTTCAGTTTGATCCTGAGCATCATCAAAAGTCTTTAAAAGTGCACTAGTAAGATTGTGCCTGGTGTACATTTCTGTAATCCCAGCAGCCTGGAGGCTGAGACTGAAGGATTTTGAGATAAAGCCAGCTTTGGACTTGTATAATGAGACTTTGTCTCAACAAATAAGATTGTAAATAACATTGCTATGTTGAAGCAAGATACACATTGATAGCTATAGGGCTTTTGTTTTAGAGGGAGTCTCTGTTGTTTAGCTGGTCTCTTCTGAGCTCAGGTGAGTATCTCAGCCGCCCCAGAAACTGGACTGACTACAGGCATGTGCTACCATATCTGGTTCCATAGTACAACTTAAGATGAAAAAATTGGACAGCTACTACTATTGTGTAAGAGCAGCTGAGTGAAAAAGTCTGACCTACCTCCTGCTATAGGACTGCAGCATTCCTTTATCACTTATATTCTCTTTGCCCCAATTTCTGTATCTTTTATCTGTCTACCTATGCCAGGTACTTAGGGTTCCCAAGCCCTTCTTCCAGTTTTATTTTTTGTAAAGATACTTTATCTTTTTAACTTTCATTTTTCTTACTCTTCAAACATAAATCTTCTCTTTCTTGATTGTATTTTATTTCTGATATGTGTAGGTATGTTATTCTGTTTTGTATTTATTGTTGCTGTTGATAATTGAATACCTCAGACTGGATTTTTTTTTTTTTAAGGTTTATTTTGGGTCAGAATTCTGACTGAAGGTTAACGGGTTGCATTTGGTGATGGCCTTCTTGCTGACAGAGTCCTGTATGTGCATCTGGTCTCTGAGATACAAAGACACAAGAATTTAATCATGGGGGCTCACCTCTAGCGACCTTTTCTAACCCTTATTTTTCATATCACTAACTCCCCACACTATTGTCAGATTGTTTCCATCCTCTTAATACCTCAGTGAAATTACAAGCAGCACCCAACCCATGTCACATCATAGCAATAGCAGACTGATCCCTTGACTATGGTTACTCTCTGACTTTATATGCAAGATTTACTCCAGTCTGGTTTTACTTTTTGAAGCAAATATCTCCACTGGAGTGGAATCCCAGCATTCTTTCAGGCTGAGACAGAATTACAAGTTCGAGCTCAACCTGGATGACTTGACAAGAACTTGTTTCAAAGGGCTAGGATGTAGCTCTAAGGCATGGGCTCTGTCCCCAGCAGGGAGGAGGCCACTCCAATAATAAATCTACAAGCTTTTGTGGTACAGTTTCCTTCTAGATAATGCCTCTAATGCCCTGTGCTCTCCATTGCTCTTCACTTGTGAGCCACCTTTTGCACATCCTTTGTACATAGTTGCCTCTGTGTGCGCACACACGCAATCATAGATATCATCTATTCCCTGTAAAGTTAGCTGCAATTTAATGTTTGAGAACCTGCATGGGGATAGTTGTGAATCTAGAAGTTTAGGAAAGCAAAATCTATTAAAATATAACTGGCTATTTGTATACTAAGCACACACTACTACTGAGCTACATCCCCAGACGCCCTTTTTACTCATTAGGAATAGTGATCCAGCCCAACTTTAGAACTTTGCTACAGAGAGGGGTTCTCTTAAAATATTTTGACTCATAATAGTGGATAAGATCAAAGTAGTCTGTCCCACAGTACTAGCATACTTGTTCTTTAAGGTTACCCACCGTTTCACCTCCAGCCATTTTCCTTGTGGATCTTCCAGTGTGCTGCCTTCATAAACAGGTGTGTTCTGCATGAATGTAATGGTTCCCAGTGGAGTGTTCAATGTGTGCTGCCTATGTAATGAGGAATCTGCCAGTCTGTTGTATCCAGACCAGTGATCTTTAGTATGATGGGTGGTTTTTGAGCTTTATAGGTTTTGACAGAACAGATGCAGAGAAACTTCCCTTCCCCCACCTTTGAACTAGTTTGAGATTGTCTACAGCAGGTTACCTGAACAAGTAACTTCATTCTAGACAGTCAACTCAGACATGTAAAAAGAATATTGCTTGTTTTTGTTTTTGTTTTTTTGTTTTTTGAGACAGGGTCTCACTATGCAGTTCAGACTGGCCATAAGCTCACTTTCTAGCTCAGGCTGGTATCAAACTCACAACAATCCTCCTGCCTCAGCCTCCCAAGTGCTGGGATTACAGGCTTGTGCCACCATGCCCGGCTCTGCAAATTTTGTTTCTGTTCTATCTTCCTCATTCTCTCAGCTGCAGGGAGCCAGAGGCAGCAGAGAAAGTGTTTTGTTTTCCTCCTTGTTTTTCTCAACCTCATAGGTCCCTTGAATATTCTAGCTATCTCAAAAAATAAGGAATATATCTAAGACTCCTTGCCATCCTTGCCATTCCCATTAACCCTCATTTTGCAGGATATGTTTTACATTTATGGAATTTTTTCCAGCCTAGTGTCTGTTCACTCATTGCTCTATCACACTGCGTTTCTCCGTCTTTCTCCACTAGATTGTAAGCTCCTTAAAGGGCAAGGACAGCATATAAGCAAAGCTCTGTAAACACCATAAAGGTGCCATGAGTTCTATGGGTACTCAATAAACTTTTGTAATAATGATGCAACTTCTCAGATGAACTGATTGTAGTGACTACCTTTTAGTTTCAGTTTAACATTTTCCTCATTAGGAAACTTTCAAAAGAAAAATAGCTTATTTCTTGCAGACTAATACATTTTTCCTCACTTTTGGTATTTTACCCCCATTGAGTATCTAACATCCATGAAATGTGGAAATAGGTCTTTCTGTGTTTTTTTACATAACACTTAGAAACTGTGGAGCGGAAATAACCTAAAGTCCCCTCTTACTACCGATATAATTCATTTTGGGGGAATACATAATTTATTGAAATGATTTTATTAATAATTGTTTCATACAAAGTATCCAAACCATAACGGTAAGTGTTATGCTTTTGGTCAGTCAGCTATAGCGTGAAGTTATCAGCATGCTTTGGTTTTTCATGTTGTAGTGTTCATTGGCTTAGATAACTACATACTTGTGTGAGTTTTCTTCTACCTGAATAGCAGTTAACATTGTAGTTGATGGGAAGAATTGGAAGCAGACATTAGAAATACCCTCAGTTTTATTTAGTCCCATTTTAAGCAGCATTGTAGTCACTGTTGTTTATCCATTCTTTTAGTATTGGTTGTTGGAGAGGCCTTTTTATAACTTACACCATGACCCTTTGATAGATTACCTGGCTTCAAATCATGGCTCTGCTGCTTAACTCCTGTTGGATCTTATAAAGTTGTTTCAAGGGGCCTGGGAGATAGCTCAGTAGAAGGGCCTGAGTTCAATCTCCAGTCCCGCCAAAATAAAAAAAGATGAATCAGTAGTATTACCTGCTTCACTGGGTTACTCTGGCTTAAATGTGTTCATAGAATAATCACATGGATTATGTTCACATAGAATAATGTTAGGTACACAGTAAATGTAGCGTGTAAGTGCTGCAAGTAAGCACAGATGTTTTATTTCTATATTTGTCAATATTTGAGAGTCCACATTTGTTTGGCACTAAGCCAGGAGCTTAGGGAAACAGCTAATTAAAATGTACTTACTGTCAGTTTAGTTTTACTGGGAGAAACATAGTCACTTGTGGATAAATAAAAGTGATAGATACAAGCAATGATAGATACATGGTAACTGAGGTTAGACACTATTTGATGAAGCACCCCAAAATTTAAGACAGTACTGTACTTTATATTCATTATTTCCATCTTCAGACTATTTTTTTCAAATATCTAATTCCCTGCATTCACCTGTTAGAAAATCTTTCCTATTTCATCGAGAGTTGGCAAGAAAAACTTCAGCTCACTTCCTGCTTAGAAACCTAAGATAACACTTAACTAGTCCCTGTTCTGTTGGAAGGTGTTTCTTTTCCTCCTGACTAAGGAAACCCTTAGTGAATTCCTCTGTCCTGCTGCTTTTCAGGAATCCCATACTATTACAGCTGCGTCTGTTCTCTTTCAATCTGATTCTTCTAGTTTATCTTGCTCCTTGGTCATTAAAAGTTTAAATCTCAGCCTAAGGTTCTCTTCTCACACCAAACACTTATTCTATACAAAAATAAAATGAACACACTTCAACACTGCCCTCACCTCCAGTTGATTGTTGGCTTTCTCTGAAATCTCCATGCTGCCTTCTTATCCCCACATGGGTATTTTGAAAAGTAGCCACAAGTCAACTTGTCCAAACACAATCCCTGGTCTTTCTTTTCTTTCCTCAAACCTACTTTGCCTCTGTGAATGTCACCCCTCCCCAGTGTTCTGAAAAAGGATTCTTGCATCCATTCTCTTTTATTTCTATTTCCTTAGTGTTACCATGTCTTCTTGTGAACCACCGTAAAATTTTGTTAGGATACTAAAACCATTCTGGCCCCTTCAAATCTGGTCTCTATATGGGAGGCACAATGATTTTCCAAAATCAAGTCTGAGGCGCTAGCATTTCTATTTTTCATATCTTCTCAATGTATGCATTTCCCAGTTTCAACTAGTCAAAATTTGTTTATCTCTGGCCCATCTACTTTTCCCGTCTCGGATAATTTTGAAGACAATCCCAAACATTTCATTTTATACCTCAATAAAATCGTAAGATTTGCTTAGCTTAACTACAGTACTATTATACCTTCTTAAACAATTCTTGCTAGATGTGTTGTATGCCTGCAGTCCCAGCACTCAGGAAGCAGAGAGAGGAGAAGATCTCCAAACTAGTCTGGGCCCTGTCTCAAAAAATAATGAATTCCTTTTTTTCTTTTTGGCAGAACCAAGAATTAAACTCAGACCCTTGGGCTTGCCGGGGAAATGCTTATTCTACTGAGCCATCTCCCCAGCCCCCAAACAGTGAAGGGTAGCATTTAGAGTTCTGATCTTCTTGGATTAAGATGAAACTGTTAGTGTGGCCTAGTCTCTGCCTCTTTCTGTAGCCATTTCTCATACACATTACACTTCTCTGCTTCAGATGCCCTGACTTTTCAGTCACTTTTTATATAACTATTAAAAATTCTCGTTATCCCAGCACTACAAAAAAAGAAAATGTTGATGTGGGCATATGGCTCCATAGAATTCTTGCTTGGGAGGTGCAAGGTCCTGAGTTTCATCTCCAGAACCACAAAACAAAAAACAACACATTGAAACTCAACAATTAAAATTCCCTATTACTAGACTGCAGCAGGAAACATCAAGCACATTGCCTGGAACAACGTACAGATATTCTTTAATGGGTATCATACTTGCATGAAAGAAGCTTATTTTTGGGCTGGGAAGATAGCTCAGCGGTCTAAAGCGCCTGCTTAAGCAAGCTCTCTGGGACCGCAGTTCGATCCCCAGCACCACATGCCGTGCCAGCCCCTCCCCCAGGGCGGGCTGAGCTGACTACCCCCCCCCGAAAGAAAAAAAAGAGTCCATGATGTGTAGCGAGACACTGTAATAAATAAAGCCTTGATCTTTTAAAAAAAAAAAGCTTATTTTGCCCCTACTTAATGGGGAGGAATAAGGAGAACCTGGAAGAAGTAGGACCTCCTCCTCAGGAATCTTCAGTGGGTAGATATGATTGTCACTTTGGATGTGTAAATAAACCTGTGGATTTTTCTGACAATCTCAGGGAGTTAGGGTAGCCTCTTAGGACGTTAGAGCAATTGGCCATGAGCTGAGGACAGGAGAGAACCTAAAAACAGTTAACGGTATGCCCTTTATCAGTATATTTACTGTCTCAAACTGACTCTTGCCCTACTTTGCGATGCTAGAACTGAACTATATAATCATTTTCTCTAGCACTGGAATTGTTAAGAGTGCAGTGATAGGGGGTCAGGGAGATAACTCAGCAGAATGAGTGCCTTGCAAGCCCAGGGACTTGAGTTTGATCCCTGATACCACCTGGGGTGGGGCGGAGAGTGCGGTGATGAGACAGGGCTGTTGGGACTCAAAGGCACTGTTGGATTCTAGATGGCTATTTTTGTCATTCAACATCAGAACCCAGTGGCCCTTGAAGACCAGCTCCTACTGTGCTTTATGGCCTTGTTCTCTTAATATACAGCTGCTTCAGAGCAATTCCAGCAAGTTAGTTGTACAGCATTGTATGCATATGTGTAGTATGTGGAAGATAAAATAATTCACAGTAAAAGTTTTATCCAAGGAATAACTTCATAAGGAAATATTCCAGAATAGGATAGAAATAAACACTTCTGCAGGAAATCAGTAAGTCTATCCTCTCTCCTTGTCTGTTTCTCCATTCCCTACCCACCTCTTATTAGCAGTCCTGAGAATCTGTCCCAGCACCTTGCATATGCTAGGCAAGTGCTCTACCACTGAGGTGTTTTGTTTAGTTTTTCTTTTTTCTTTTTGAACTGAGGATTGAACTCAGGCCCTTGTGCTTGCCAGGCAAGTGCTTATTCTACTGAGCTATCTCGCCAGCCCCACCACTGAGTTAGATCTCCAACCTCATTGCAATCTCAAGACATAAATTCTTAAAATGCAGTGATTAATTAGAAAACAACTTAAAGTGAACAAATTTTTGCACAGACGTGAAGTGGGACATAGAGGCACATATACCTGTAATCTTAGCTTGCAGGAGTCTGAGGAAAGAAGATTATAAATTTTAGGATACCCTGGGCAATTTAGCAAAATAAAGTTTAAAACAACTGGGAGTGTAGCTCATTGGTAGAATACTTATCTAGCATATATGAGGCAATATGTGGATGGCATTTTTCATGAGTTTTATATGATGCTTATTATGAAAGAAATTCAAATAAAAACTGAAATTACATTAGAATGGCTCTGGAAGGGCTGACCAGATAGTTCAGCCAATTAAAGCACCTGCTTAGGCAGCAACAGGGGCTGGGTTCCATCCCCAGCCTGCTGTGCTGGCCCCACCCTCAGAGCATGCTGAGACAGAGATTGAGACTGGGTATGGTGGCACATGCCTGTAATCCCAATGCTTGGGAGGCTGAAAAACAAGTGTCACTATGTGTCTGATCTGTGTAATGAGACCCTGTAGACCTACTCACTACATAAAATAATTTTTAAAAGAATGGCTCTGATTAGTTTATTTAGTGCCAAGAATTGAACTAAGGACCTTGCTGGGCGATTTTTAAGTGACAATTCCAAGTGCTGACAGACAGAGCAGTTGAAATTCTCATACATTCCCAGTGGGAATGAAAAATGGCCCAGACTGTTTGGAAAGTAATTTTCCAACTTCTTATCAAATTAAGCATGTGCTTTATCCTGCCACCAGAAATGCCAATCTTGGATATTTTACTTGAGTGAAATGAAATTTTGTCTAATTGAAAACCTGTGCATGAATGTTTATAGCTGCATTATTTAGAATCATCCCAACAGGAAACAAAGTTCTTTCAGTTGGTAAGTAAACTAGTATATCTACCTAATTTATACTTACCAATAAAAGGCTGACAACATGAATGCATTCAAATGCATATGTTTATTCATGTAATAAGCCAGATTGTAAGACTTCACATAGTATGATTCCTTTTATAAGACAGTTGGGCCAGGGAGATAGCTCAGTAGAATAAGCACTTGCCTGTCAAGTGCAAGGTCCTGAGTTCAATCCCTGGTACTGCAAAAGAACAAAACAAGACAAGTACTTTTTATATGACAATCTTGAATAGGAAAAATCAGAAAGTTACACAGTGCTGCAAAACAACTAAATAAAATGCTACTGTTGGACATAACTGGTGACTGGAATTAAAAATTATAGTTTTCTTAAGACATTTAGGGCTGGGGAGATAGCTCACTAGAATAAGTGTTTGCCTGGCAAGCATAAGGGCCTGAGTTCAATCACTGCTTCTGAAAAAGAAAAAAAAAAAAAAAATCAGTTCTTCCACGTTGAACATTTAAAAAGAAAACAAAAAAAGTAATATTCATGAAAATTCTGAAAAACAGCAAGCCCAAATCAGTTTTTGTGGAAATCAAAAGTGTGGAATTGACTCAATAAAGTTTGTTAGAGCCGTTTGGAGTGTCCTGAGGGCTGAACATAAAGCCTTACAGGTGGTAAGGCTGGCACTGTATACCCTGAGTTATACCTTCACTTCTAGAGGCATTTTTACAAATTGAGCAAACCAAATAACTGTAGGGGGACATATTATATATGTGAGGTAGCATCTCAAATAACTGAGAAAAGATTCAAGCAATAGTAGTGGAAGTCAGAAGCCATCCAGGAAGAAAGTTGACTTTATATCTCATGCCTTTATAGGAGAGAAAAATGAACAGTAAAGCTGGGTGTGGTAGCATGGATCTGTAACCCTAGCCCTCAGTCTCACTGAGGCAGGATAATCACTGTGTGACTTCAAGGAGTTTAAGGAGAGTCTGAACTACATAGCAAGACCCTGTCTCAAAACAAAACAAAATCTTCATGAGGAAGGAAGTGAAAACTGCGGGGGAGGGAGGGCTAGGGATTGACCCAAGACTGTATGTGTAATAGGCAAGCACTTAAGCACTAAGCAACATCTAGCCCCCTAAAAAATATTTCTAATCATTTAATACTAAGCGACAATTTTTCTAACATGAAGATTCCTACAAATCAGTTTTAAGAGGCTCAGCACAAAACTAAATAAAATATATTAACAGAATTAACAACATATTAAGTGGCTCTTTTGGGTTTTGGAGTTGAATTCTGTTCCTCTAAAATTCATATGTTGAAATGTTAACCCTCAGAATGTAACTTTATTAATGTTTAGAGTGATCAAGTGAAAATGAAATCAATAAAGTGGACCCAACTCCTACATGACTGGTATCCTTAGAAAAGGAAGAGATTTGGAAACACACATGGCGAGAAGGCCATGGGAAGAAGAAGTCAGTAAAGTGATTTTTCTACAAGTCAAGGAAAGCCACTAGCTGCCAGAAACCTATCAGAAGCTAGGGGAGAGGTGTGGATTATTGCAGTTACCCCACAGCTGCATGAAAGCTCAAGGAATCTTGAACTGAGGTTTCTAGGCTCCAGAACTGTGGCAACAAGTTTCTATTATTTAAGCCACCAAGTTTGTAGTAGTTTGTTACTAATATAGTCTCTACATCTGAAAACCACAATCTCCCAATAAGCAATACTCAAACTGCAAGAAAGCATTTGTAGTCTAATAGATTGAGGTTAAACTAATACATTCTTCCTACAGAAAGGGAGTTTTGTTTTGCTCCTCTCTAAAACTGATGCTCATCTTACTTCTCAGAGGTTGAGAGAAGCCCTGCATATTTTGTAGAGAACCTATCAGGTTGGGGTGTTCGTGAGAACGGCCAGGTGCAAGCACCCTGCCTTCCCTTACTCTATCCACACCTGCTTGCCCTGATCTCCCACCAGAATGTTTTCCTGGGGTGTTATTTTCCCTTTGGTAAAATTGTGCAGCAAAGATATCATTAATCTCTCTCTCTCTCTCTGAGTCAGGGCTTCCAGGCTGGCCTTGAACTCTCTTTGTACCCCAGCTGGCCTCAAACTCACTTCCCGAGTACTGTGTGCATGAACTTAGCACAGGACCTGATCTCCAATAGATGAAATGTTTGCTGAAAAAATGACTAAAGAAAAGTCCAACAGCAAAGCAGCTTCGGAGAATTCCTACCCCACATATGTCAAGAATTGATTACATAGTAAAATTATGCTCCTTATCCTGGGGGCTTGTGTGCCAGAGATTTGAACCCAGGGCCACATATATGCAAGGCAAGACCTCTGCCACTAAGCTAGGTCTCTGGCCTGGTCTTGCTTTTGAGGTAGGGTCCTGCTAACTTGCCTGGACTGGCCTCCAACCTGTGAGGCACCTGCCGCATCTGAAGAGCCAACGGGGCATTTCAGTACTAAAACACTTATCTGACACATGCAAGGCCCAGGTTTTGTCCCTAGCACTGCAAAATTAAGTGATACACTAATAGATTGACAGAGATCAAGATCCTGGATGACAAAATGCCATTGCTATGAGCAGAGGGTACTCCCGTACTTGGCTGTTTGCAGAATAGCTTGGTACAAACTCTCCAGTGGAGATAAGTTTTTTCTCTTATTTTTGCCTAGCCCTGCCTCCTGACCCCACCTTCCTCTTTCTTCTTCCTCCTCCTCCTCCTCCTCCTCCTCCTCTGTGTTCCCTTCTCTTCCTTCCCTCCTCTCTTACCTCCCCTCTCCTGTCTCGTCTCCCATTTTCCATCTCTCCTGTCACGTGAGACACTGGAAATTTTCACTGAGCTACACGCCCAGTCTTTTTCAGTTTAAGGACCAGATCTTACGAAGTTCCTACACTGTCCAGGTTGTGTTGGAATCGCACTATCCTGCCTCAGCGTCCCAGGCTCCTGAAATTACAGGTATGAGCCATCATGTCCAGCTGGTGGAATTAAATTTAGTAAAATCTATCAAAATAGATAAAATCTATCCTCAAAGTGTGTGAAATAACATGCATGCAAATTCATTCATTGTGACATCATATAGACAATGGAAAAACTGAAATTATATCACTAGTGAGTGAATGGTTTATAATCAGCATCCATATACTGGATTTTTATACCTGTTTTCAAAATAAGAAGACATTTTGTATATTGATATAGAAAAATGTCTGAAATATTAAAGGATTGATAAGGCAAAGTACACAATAGTATATGTTATTTTAACATTTGTATTTTAAAAGGGTGTTCATATATACATTTACTTGCTTAAGATATCTCTGGAAGAATATACTCAAGATACTAACATTAGATTCTCCATGGAAGCAAATTGGATTTGTAAAGCATAAGATTGGAGGGAATCTCTTATTACATGATGTTTAAGAAAATGCTTTTGAATTTTGAACCACATGAATATTTAATTTTTACATTTCTTTTGCCACAAGGTGGCAGTGTTTAAGGCTTTATAGAACTGAAATTTTGTCACATGACAAATTTGTCTATCCTGTATGTTTCAAGGATTCAATAATTATTGAAAGTTTACTTTCACATAAGATAGCATATTATGAGAATGATATATTTTTCCTTTATTTCACTGTTTAACTTTTTTTAATTTTACTTATTTATTTTATCTGTTTGAGGCAGGGTCTCACTATGCAGTTCCAGGTGGTCTTGAGCTTACTTGTAGACCAAACTGATCTGGAACTCAACAATCCTCCTGCCTCAGCCTCCCAGAGTGCTGGGATTACAGGTGTGCTCTGCCACACCCTGTCTACTCCCTAACTGTATAATTATAGTCTATTTGTTTGGTTTTTCATTAAAAGAGTACTGGCCCAACAAACAGTAAGTTAAGTACAAAAGACCTTTAATGAAACATTAGTCTTCTCTATCCCACTTCTATTCCCACAGTCAACTTGACTACCTCTTCTTGTTACTTAGGTTATATTCAAAACCATAAATAATCTGGATAGATCTCTAGTTTTAATTTTTACAAACTTTAGATAAAATATACTACTTATCCCAGATGAAGGCTTCCTGCTTTGGCACCCCCTCCCCATGCGTCTGGGGGTCGAAGCAGAGATGCACTGCCACTGCACTTCTCCCCGCTCCCGTACCCGAGGGAGGCAATTAAACCTCCATTTCTTGTTCTGACAGTTGTCAGCATTGTCTCTTAATTCCCTGAGATGTTAGACAGAATATTAGCACTTTATTCTTTTCACCTGCCTGCCCCTTCTTCACCTCCCAACTTTCATTAACTTTTTTTTAAAGAACAGATTTAATGAGTTATAATTCGCACACTGTGAAGTTAACTTACATGAAGCATATAATTCAGTCCTGTTTAGTATATTTTCAGTTGTACAGCCATCACTATAATCTATCTTTAGAACATTTTTATTACCCTACCAAAAAAAAAAAAAAAAAAAAAAAACTGTATCTGTTAGCAGTCACTCCTTATGGCCCCACAACTCCAGTGACACTCAGCCACCTATCACCAGCTGCCTTGGCCTATTGTGAATACTTTATATAAATAGGATCCTACAACAATACATGATCTTTGATCTTTTGTGATCAGCTTCTTTCACTTAGCATGTTTTTGAGAGTTTCATCAATGTGTAATGTGTTAGTACTTCGTTTCTTTTTATTGGAAAAGAATACCTCATCTCCTGTATTTCTAATTTTTGTTGGTCCCTTCATATCAGTTAATAGATATTTTAGGTGTTTCTACACTTTTTGTTGTAAATAATGCTGTGATATACTACTGTTTTTATGTTTCATTTTTTTCTAAGATTCACTCTCCTCATGACTTGATCGTAAAAGTTGAAAAGGACTGTTGTCGTGTGCATTTTTTTTTTTATCAGAGCCAACTGGTAAGTTAGGGTTGTGCTTGCCTCTCTATAAGACCATTGTGGCAGCCCTGTTCCACTTTTAGCAGCAAGATCAAACAGAGTTTTATACTCTGTTAATTCCTCAAAATCATGTCATGCTGAAATTTGTTTCACATTTGAATCATCTTATATAGTTGTGTTTTCTCTCAGGTTTCTAATGTGCACCAATCCAAAAAACACAAAAAAGTCAGACTCTCACCATATTTCCAAATTTGTTCAACTGCTCACATAATTTATAGCATGCACCTCTATTTCTTCAAGACATCTCTTCCAGAAACTTCCATATTCTGCTACAATATATCATTGCATAGCTATACTGGGGATAATTCTTCTTTAATACCATATTTTTCATTTTTTTATTTACCTTTTTTTTGCGGCACCAGGGATTGAACTCAGGGCCCTGTATCTCTTTTGTTTTATAAACATTCATCCTCAGATAAATTCCTCAGGAATCATTCATGGCAGTAATTTTCTTTCCAAGTTTCACATTTATTTTACCATCACTATAGAATTCAACATTCAATACTAGAATTCCCTGAACCTTGCAGAATTCAGTCATTATTTTCTGGTACCTAATATTACTAATGATGAATCTTTTGGCAATTGGCTTCTCATTCCCTTGTTTGTGGACTGGTTATTTCCTTTTCCCCTCTTTTTATTATTTGTTTATACTTGGCCTCCTGAAGCTTTATCATGATATATCTAGCATAGATCTTGCTTCATTTTTCATGCTTGGCAGACTCATTTTCTATAAATCTTTGAAATGTTCTGCTCTTTGATAATTTATTATCCACTTTCTCTCCTCTCTTTATTCATTTATTCATTCATTCATTCATTTATTTTTTGGCGGAACCAGGGATTGAACTCAGGCCCTTGTGCTTGCAGGCAAGCACTTATTCTACTGAGCCATCTCCCTGGCCCCTCTCCTCTATCCTTTTTTTTTTTTTTTGTCTTTTTGAGACAGGGTCTCGCTATGCAGTTCAGGCTGGCCTTAAGCTCACTTTCTAGCTCAGGTTGGTCTCAAACTCACAACAATCCTCCTGCCTCAGCCTCCTGAGTGCTGGGATTACAGGCATGCGCCATCACGCCTGGCTTCTCCTCTCTTTTGGAACATGAATGCTGAACTCTGATGTGCTAAAGATCAAATACAGGCCCTCTAGCATGCTAGGCAAGTACTCTCCACTGTGCTATGTAGCAGCTTGATGATGAGCCTTACAAGCTATTTCTTATCCCCATGTGATTGTTTACTCAACATTCTAAAAGATTTCTTCTTTACATTATCTACCAGTCTTACAATTTTTTGTTAAATGTGGAATTCACATTTTGTAGTTGTTAGGAGCTATGTTTATTCTTTTACACAAATGTCCCTATTTCATTCTATTCTATTTTATGGGTTATCAGCTTTTAAAACCTTCCTTTAATATATTATTTATACACAAATTTCCCTATTTCCCAAATTATATCTGTGGTCCCGTGTTTGGCTATCTCTGTCCTTATCTTTCTTTTTCCCTATTTTCATCATCTATATACTGATTATTCTGTTCATCTTTAAGGATCAAAAATGAGGGCCAGGGGGATAGCTCAGTGGAATAAGCACTTCCCTGGCAAGCTCAAGGGCCTGAGTTCAATCCCCAGTTCCAAAAAAAAAAAAAAAAAAGAAAAAGAAAAGAAATGAAAGGATCAAAGATGAAGTCCATCATTCCAAATGAGTGTGCAATTAGTTGGATTGTTTATTTTTTTTCCTGTACAAGCTCTCCTTCTTAGACTAAGAAGACCAGAAATTCTGTGTGGTTGAGTAGAGCATGTTGACTGCAGTCTTTCTTTAAATATCTGATCAGATCAGGAACTGGAACCTTAGAATGGTAGGATGAGAAGGGAAAAAGCCTTTCTTCTCCTAAACAGAGAATTTTTTTGGTCTTTTCAGTCTTTGTGCTCAAGATTAATAACACTTGTTTCAGGTGCACATAAGAGTAGGGGGAAAAGGAGTTTAAGAAGCTAAATATGTGACTTAGTTCTTTTTTGTTCTCCTTACTACTATAGTTCATTTCTTTTGCTCTCCATTATGGTCCTTTTCATTTCAACATCTCAACAAATTCTCATAAAAGAATAGAGAAGATACACATGTCCCAACACCGTATCTAACTACGCTCCTTGGGAGATCACTTTTAGATCTACTTTTTTCTTTGATCCAGATCATTAATTTGCATGTGTGTATACTTGTACTAATTTTTCATTTTCTGATTATGAAAGAAATATTCATTGTATAATATTCAGAAATATAAAAATACTCAAAAATCTGTAATTTAACTGTTACCATTATAGTGCATTTATTCTCAGTCTTTTAAATATCCACATAGTGGGTAATCTGTTACCATTATAGTGCATTTATTTTCAGTCTTTTAAATATCCACATGGTTACCATTATAGTGCATTTATTTTCAGTCTCTTAAATATCTGTTACCATTATAACTGTTACCATTACAGTGCATTTATTTTCAGTCTTTTAAATATCCACATAGTGGGTAATCTCAGCTCTTGGGAGGCTGAGGCAGGAGAATCACTGTGAGTTTGAGGTTAGTGTGGGAAACAAAAGCAAGTTCAGGGAAACCACTATATGGCAAGATCCTGACTCCAAAACAAACAAAGCTGACCAGAATACAGGTTATTCTAAAACATCACTGGAAAAAAAGGATAAGTCTAAATTGTATTCTTTGAACAGAAAGTACACCAAGAGCTGTGAGCAGCAGAGAAAGAGCCTGTCTGACAGTTGCTATCCAGACACTGCAATACAGCAATGTGAGGAAGACAAGGAGAGAAGTGGGTGGGTGCCAGACCCAGGAAGGAACTGAAGTGTGACTTGAAGCCCAGAGAGAGAGAGTGAAGGGAGAAACTTCAATGAAGAAAAAGGAGGCAGCCAGCAGTACCTTTTCCATGAGGGGTTCACTGTGTGCGAGGAGAGGTTCAAACCTGTGGGCACATAATAACTGGTGCTGGCCCCAGAGGCCACCACGGAGAGACACGCCAGTGGAGGGGAGCAGTGGATGGGAAGGACTGCACTCGCTGTCAGTGAGTGCTAAGGGCCCAGTGTCCTGCACAGAAATGATTGGTCTGGAGCTATCTTGGAAAGGGGCTGCTTGAGCTCAGGACTCAGAGCAACTGCTGACTCCATCTAGCAGCTCCCAGCTGGGCTCAGGCTTGCACAGGGTGCACTGCAGGCACGAGTGAGTCTGGTTTCAGCCAGAAGGGGCAGGTGCATTGAGATTATCCACTACCCTATCCAAAAGCTACTGCTGGCTTGCTGGGATAAATCAACATAGATCAGGACTCTGTCTTCACATGTTGTCTATCAGTGGTAACAGAGATATACCTGAAAGTGGACTTTTATTTTTTTCCTCATTCTTTCTTCTTTGCTTTCTGTAGCTAGGGGGGGTTGTATTTTGTTCTTTGCTTTTGTGTGTGTGTGTGTGTGTGTGTGTGTCCTTCATTGTGTGATCTTGTTTTTACATACATGTGAATGTAGTTTCTTGCCTCATTGTGGTTCTGTTCTTATCTCTTTCCTCCAGTCTTCTGCACTAGTTTCTCAAAGTCAACATGATTTCCCATTGCCCTCCAGCTTTACTTTATTATTATTATTTTTTTTAATGTATTTGGTACAGGGATTACAGGGTCTCCCTACATAGATTGGACTTGTAGTGATTCTCCTGTTTTCAGCCTCTCAAACGCTGGGATTACAGGCAGGCACCACCATGCCCAGTCTCAATCTTTGTCTCAGACCACTGTCGGGGTGGGACCATCACGGCACTCTGGGGATCGAACTCTACCTAAACAGGTTTAGTCCACTGAGCTATCTCTTCCTCTTCTTCCACTTCTCTGTATACTCCCTAAGCCATTTAAATTTTAACTTCTGAGAGCACAATTGATATGCTAAGGACTTGTATACTCATATAATTTTCTGGTTTGTTTTAGTTTTTGTTACATTACAACTAATCTAGTTCATCCTTTTAAAGGTGGCAAATGGTTAACTCAATTTGCCATTTTCTAGGCTGTGTTTGATGCTATTGTCATTTGCTGATGGTTACCACTATAGCCAAAAGTGATATAATTGTTCTAAACGGCTTTTCTTTCTGGTATTCCAAGACTTAGATTGACTAAGAGTCATAGAAAAAGAACCAGGGACTGAGCCAAGCAATCAGCAACTTCTCATCCCCATCAAATTGAAGAAGTAGGACCTTACAGTAGATTCAAAACCCAAAACCCAGCTATACCTAGAAGATACCTCACAGATGTAGTCATTTTATAAGAATTTCAAATACTAGAAATAAAGCAACTTACTACAAGCAATGTACAAGCATCACCCCAGAATTAAACTAAAAAAAGAAAAGAAAATGAGAAGACACTTAAACAAGATGTAACCCCAGACATGTAGTTCACTAAAAGCAAACCCAGTGGGCATTGAAGTGGGACAATACAAAAGCCACCTACCTGGCCTGCAGTGGTAACAACAAAACAATTAAATGAGGCTCTAGAAAAGATTCAATCAGAAATAATTTCTCAAATAACTGAAGAGGTGGTGGTGTCCATAATGGAAACCATGCTTAGTGACTCAAAAGCAGATACTGATCAAAAAATAGAGGAGCTTAAGAAAATTATAGGGGCCGGGGAGATGGCTCAGTGGGATAAGTGCTTCCCTGGCTAGCACAAGGGCCTGAGTTTAATCCCCAGTTCTGAAAAAAAAAAAAAAAGAAAAAGAAAAGAAAATTATAGAAGCCATGAATGCTCAACCAAGGAAATAAATTGAATCCATAAGGCAGATCCTAACAGCTATATAGGAGAATAAAAATCCTATTCAAAGTTTTCACAGCTGATTAAGCCAATGAGAGGACAGGATCTCAGACATAGAAGGAAGGCTTGTGATTAGCAATCATGAAAAAGATTTCTTAAAAACAGCAAGGGTCAGGGCTAGGGAGATGGCTCAGTAGAATAAGCGCTTGCCTGGCAAGTACAAGGGCCTGAGTTCAATCCCAAGTTCTGCAAAAAAAAAAAGTAAGGTTCCATAAGAAATCAATCCAGCAGCTGCTAGACGAGGCAAAGAAGAATAACAAGATTAATTAGAGGTAATGAAAAAGCAGTATATATTACAAATCATATTTTTTAAAAATGCTTACAGATGTCATGCAGAAAATGTCCCTGTTAGAGAAAAAAAATTTAACAAACAGATATAAAACTCCAATTGCCTATGATTAAAAAAAAAAATCTATAATCAGGTATATAGTAGTCAGGATTCCAGAAATTCAACACCAGAATAGAATCTTAAAACCTGTTATGGAGGGCCAGGGAGATGGCTCAGTGGAATAAGCACTTACCTAGCAAGCGCAAGGGTCTTGAGTTCAATACCCGGTTCTGCAAAAACAAACAAACAAAAACTATTATAGAAAAGAAACAAATTACCTACAAAGGAAAGCACATCAGAATCACAGCTGAAAAAAAAAATGAATCACAGTTGACTTCTCAGAATAAATCCTGAAGCCAAAAAGAGCTTGGAGTGAAGTATTTCAAGTTCTCAAAAAGACAACCTTCCCCATGCAGTGAGAACCCAGAAAAAAGCAAGGGTAGCTATTCTACTTGCAAACAAAGTGAATGTCAGGCCAAGACTGATTAAGAGAGATAAAGAAGATAAATTCATCCATGTAAAGGAAACAATCCAGAAGGAAGAAATAGCAGTCATATACATATATGCAACAAATACTAGTGTGTCTATATAAAACAAATATTAATGGGCATGTGAAATCAAATGAGCACTAATACAGTTGTATTGGGGGATCTCAATACCCACTGCCACAGTATCCATATGGTGTGTTTCTAAAACCAAACTTGATGTTAGATCACATACAATTTTGATATTCTGCTTTTTTCTACCACAAACAACTTCCTATGTCACAAAATACCTTCTATCATAAGATATTTAACAGCTACACAGTATTTTACCATATTAATAGACCACAACTTATTCTCCTATTGCTGAACATTTTGTTTGGTCCGAATTTTGTGTTTCAGGTATTACAGAATATGTCTATCATCCTTGAATTTCCCTGTACACTGTGATAACGTCTTAATTGCAATTAGCAGTTGTCCAGTCATACTTCGTATTTTTGGGTCTCACTGTGTAGCCAGGCTGGTTTTGATCCTTCATCACACTCCCAAGTGTTGGGATTACAGGCATGAGCCACCGCACTTGGTTCTTCATTTCATACTTAGTTTATGTTTCACAGATACTGAGGTTGTGTGTGTGTGTGTGTGTGTGTGTGTGTGTGTGTGTTTTAACACATTTCAGGTTTCTGGAAGTCCTGCATTAAGCAAGTTTGTTGGCATCATTTTTCCAACAATAGGTGTTTGCTTTATGTGTTTTTGGACATATTTTGGTAATTCTCAAAAACTTACAGAAAAAAAACTTTCAAAAATGACTCCCCTGAAATGAATGACTATCTCCACTTTTATAAAGTATAACTATTTCAGTTATACTTCACCAATACTGGATAAATTGAATGGCAGTAAAGTACTATTATAGTATACTACATTGATAATAATAACTTTCTTTAGTCTCAAATGAAAATCTTATTTGATGTTTGCAAATGTGACCCTGTAATTTCAGGATTATATCATTTGTTTATGCAAAACAAAAATGTATATCATTTCTAATGGCATATCAATTATTACTATGCTATCTTTAAAGTATTTTTTAAAAAGGTAAAAAAGAAAAAAGAGACAAAAACAAAAATCTGAGCAACAAAGCTGATAAAAATAGATAATACAGTAACCATTGTTATCAGCTATTCTTACCTAAATCTGTAACATATGTATTGTTGTATGTTACCCAGTCTTTGTCTTTTTTTCTGATTTTCTTGCTTTTATTTTTACTTTTCAAAATAAAATAAACTATTTTTTTTAAAAGAATGACAGGGCAGGGGCTGGCAAAATAACTCAGTGGCCTAAAGGGCTTGCTTAGGAAAGCTTAGGCAAAGTGCAGGGAGCACTGTTCATTCCGCTGGCACCACATACCGGCCAGCCCCACTCCCAGAGTGGGCTGAACTGGCCACAAATAAATGAATAAACAAATAAACAAACAAAAACAGGGCCAAGGATGTAGCTAAGAGGTACCGAAGTTGCCTAGCATGCATAAAACCCTGGGGGGTTCCATTCCTAGCACCACAAAACATGCACACGAATACCGTCCCCAAAACAAAGTACTCCCTAAAACTATCTTCTAATGGATAGCACTAGCACTGTGATAAAGATCATTATATATTTAAAGTATAACTCCAAATTTAACTATCGCCCAGAAAATTTTATGTAAGCCAATACACTATAGAATTATTGCATTTGGAGGATAGCTTAGCAACATCAGTGCCTCCCTGGCAAGCACAAGGTCTCAAGTTCAATCCCAGAACACGCCCCCACCCAAAAAAACAATAGAATTATTGCTTTCAACATAAGACATGTTGATAAAAGAATTGCAGCATAACTGACAATTTATAAAATAATCAGTTTACAAAGCCACAGATGGTTTCCTAAATACCTTCTATTTACTGAGTACAAAGTTAGTCCCCAGACCCTAGAAGTTTTCAGTAGCAAATAAAGTTTCTCTTCTCTTGGAGCTTAGCTTCAAGCTGATAACAGGGCTACATCTACCATGAGCTGTTAAAAGCTGTAGCTCCAAGTACAGCCCAATGAGTAGTGCCCAAAGGTTGAAGAAGGGCTGGGCAGGGCCAGCACAGTTCTTCCTGCTGTTCTGGACTTGTGAACATCCAGGGATAAGAGGAGTGGCACTCGTCAGCG
The DNA here is from genome assembly GCA_004027165.1 of Ctenomys sociabilis. Lineage (NCBI taxonomy): Eukaryota > Metazoa > Chordata > Mammalia > Rodentia > Ctenomyidae > Ctenomys > Ctenomys sociabilis. Next base: position 4,815 of record PVKA01029198.1, on the reverse strand, counting down.
CCACCTGCTAGCCTCTGTTTTGTTTCCATCTTGTTCCTGTAGACCTTTCATCACACCTACAGATCTTATTTTTCTAATGACTACTTATTCAGTCAAGTCCTATGGGGTCTTGGGCTGAAAACCATAATTAGGACCTTTTCATTACAACCTAGCAGCTTACCTAAAGGCATCCATGGACTACAGAGAACAAGAATCTTGCAGCCAGCTTCCAAGAAGTTGGGAAGTATTCTTTCCCTCTCAGTTTCATTAGTTTCAGGCGTATTGGTGTTAGACCATCCCTGAAGTTCTTATAGAAATCAGCTGTGAATTCTTGACGTGTTTCTTAGTTGGCAGAATTTTTTATTTCTACTTCAGTTGCATTGCCTGTTTTGGGGTTTTTCAAGTCTTCTTGGTTCAGTCTTGGTAATTCATAACCGAATTATAATGGAGTTAGTTCATAACACGATTCCTTCCGAGTTCTCTCATTTTTGGCATACAGGTTTGTGAAACAGTTGCTAATAATATCCTGGATTTTGGAAGTGTTCATTGTTATTTTACCTTTTTTCATTTCTTCTTCCTTTTTTTTTTTTTTTTTTTTTTTTTTTTTTTTTTTTTTTTTTTTTTTTTTTTTTTTTTTTTGCGGAGCAGGGGATTGAACTCAGACCCTTACACTTTCTAGGGAAGCACTTATTCTACTGAGCCATGTCCCTAGCCCCCATTTTTTTCATTTCTAATTGAATAAGTTTTTGTTTTTTCTTTCCTTTTTGGTAAGACTGATTAAGGGTTTGTCTGTCTTGTTTATTCTTTCAAAGAACCAACTCCATTCCGAAATTCTTTTTTGGTTTTTTTTTTCTAGTCTCCATTTCACTTATTTCCACTCTTATCCTTATCATTCCCTTCCTTATACTAGCTCTGGCCTTGGATTATTCTTGCTTTCTCTAGGACTTTGAGATACATTAGGTTGTTTGTTTGGGCTTTTTCTATTTTTCTGATGTGGACATTCACAGCTATAAACTTCCTTCATAAGGCTTGTTTTATTTTGTCCCATAAATTCTGGTATGTTATATCACCATTGTCATTTAATTCTACGAGCTGTTATTTCTTCCTTCACGTCACCGCGCCCGGGTTGCAGGCGGGGCTGGGCGTCGCACCGCACCGGTAAATGGGGCCGAGGTGGCATAGGGAACCAGGGATGAACCCTGGTCCCTGTGTTTACCTATGCAAGCTTTTAGTCCGCTGAGCTATACCGCCGGCCCCTCTTCCTTCATTTCTTCAGTGACCCATTGATTTGTCAATAGCAAACTACATTTGCATAGTTTCCGAGGTTTCTTGGTTATTGGTTTTTTATTTCATTGCACATGATCTGATAATATGGATAATAAAATTTTGATTGTTTTGCATTTACTTAAACATGCTTTATAGGCTACTATGTGGTCTATTTTGGAGAAAGTACTGGGGGGGGGAGAGAAGAATGTGTATTTTGGTGTTGTTGGGTAAAGCACTCAGGATATCTACAAACACATTCTCGCCAGCTTCAACCACCGGTGGTGTACTGTCCCATCAGGTAGCTGGTACCATCTGACAGGACTGTCCCATGCGACCCAATGGGTGGTCATTCATGTACCACCAATATTTCAAGCCAACAGGAATATGACACAATCAAATCAGAGCTGCCCAGCTTTGAGACATATGAATTTTTGCCACATCATGAGCCTGAGTCCATTTCTTAACTTTGATAGTTGTTAATTTTTTGTTCAGCTGATCTATTTTTTTTCCAGTCTAGGGATAGAACTCAGGACCTCTCTCTTACCAGGAAGAGTGGCATAAATGCCACTGAGCTATATCCCCAAGCCAAGTTGGCTTGATAGTGGAGTTTTGAGATTTGTGTGTTGATAGTCGTCTGATTTTTTTTTTTTTTTTTTTTTTTTTTTTTTTTTTTTTTTTTTTTTTTTTTTTTTTTTTTTTTTTTTTGCGGAACCGGGGATTGAACTCAGGCCCTTGTGCCTGCCAGGGAAGCGCTTATTCCTATTTGTCTGATCTTCTATGTCAATTAGTATTTGTTTTATGAAGTTGGATGCTCCATAGTTTGCACATAATTTATATCTTCCTGTTGAGTAGTTATGTAACCAGTTATGTAATGTCCTTTTTGCCTCTTTTTATCAGCTTTGGTTTAAAGTCCATTTTGAGAACAGGATAGCTACTGTTAATTTAGCTGAGATGTTCCTGCTGTATGAAACATTGTTCTTTATTCTTTGATTTTTTAGTATCTGAATTTCATTTCACACTAACTTTGTTTCTTGTGTATAGCGTACTGTTTTCTATTTTGTTTCCTGAGCCATGCTACTAGTCTGAATCTTTTGATTAGTGAGTTGAGTCCATCCACACTGTTATAATGAATTGCTGTAACTTATTCCTGCTATTGTATTATTATTTCTCTTTTGCTTTCTTTCCCTTCTACCTTATTTATTTATTTATTTGATATGGAGTCTTGCTATGCAGCTCAGACTCATAGAGATTCTCCTGCCTCAGCCTCCCCAGTGCTGGGATTATAGGCTTGTGCCATCAAGCCTGATTTTGGGCAAAGAAATATAACACAGTCAAATCAGAGCTGCCCAGCTTTGAGACATGAATTTTTACACTTTCCCTACTACTGACTTGCTAGTCCTGCCTGACATGTTTATTCTATTGGACCTTTTGGCATTGTCAGGTTCATTGTCTCTTGGATGTCCGTGGGAATCTTTTTTTTTTTTTACTTACAGACTTTTTTTTTTTTTTTTTTTTTTTTTTTTTTTTTTTTTTTTTTTTTTTTTTTTTTTTTTGGTTTTTTTTTTTTTTTTTTTTTTTTTTTTTTTTTTTTTTTTTTTTTTTGTCATGGGAATCTTTGGAGTGTTGGTTTGGTGGTCATGAAGTTCTTTAGCTGCCTTTTATCATGGAAATGTCTTATTTTTTCCATCAATTTTGAAAGATAATTTTGCCAGATATATCAATCTGGATTGGAAGTTGATTTGTTTTGTTTTGTTTTATTTTTAAGTCTTGAAGCACTTCATTTAAAGCTCTCCTTGCTTTTAAGGACCACACTGAGAAATCTGTTATAATTTTGATAGATTTTCCTTTATAGGTGATTTGCTTTTGTCTAGTAGCTTTTAAGATTCTGGTCTTGTGTTACATTTCTGGTATTTTATTTAGGTTTCTTTTGTCTCTTTTTTTTTTTCATTCTGGTATTTTAATTATTATATGCTATGCAATGGACTTTTTTTTTGTTTTGTTTTTTGAGACAGGGTCTCAGTAGCAGTTCAGGCTGGCCTTAAGCTCACTTTGTAGCTCAGGTTGGTCTCAACCTCACAACAATCCTCCTGCCTCAGCCTCCCAAGTGCTGGGATTACAGGCCTGCACCACCACGCCTGGCTAATGGACTTTTTCTGATCATGGATATTCAATATTCAGCATGCCTCACTTGTCTGTATGTTAAATTCTTTGCCCATGTATGAAAGTTTTCTACTTATTATTTATTTTTATGTATTCAATACAGGGTCTACAGAGTGTTCAGGGTCTCACTTCGTAGATCAGACTCATAGTGATCCTCCTGCTTTCAGCCTCCCAAGTGCTGGGATTACAGGTGTGTGCCGCCACACACAGTCTCAATCACTGCTGGCACAGCACATGGGACAGAACCCCGACTGCTGCACTCTGCCTAAGTCAGCACGGTAGTCTGCTGAGCTATCTGGCAGGCCCTTGGAAAGGTTTCTGCTATTACTTCTGTAACTAGAATTGTAATGCTCTCAATGCTGTCTTCTGATTTATCATTAATTCTAATTACTCTCACATTAGTCTTTCAATCATCTAGCAGCTGTTTGATGATTTTCCACTTTTCATTTTCTCTTATTGTTTTTAAGGTATCTTCCATTAACTGATCACTAACCACTGCTTTGTCTTCTACATCTGATGCTCTAGCCTCACATTGCTTCTTCCGGTTGCCCATACTTTTAATCATATGTTTAAACTCGTGGCTTCTCTTTGTCACTTTTTTATGGAATCCCATGCTTTCTGATGCTTGAGCATTGATGTTTTGCATCTTTCTTTATCTCTTCTAGTTTTTTTATTAGTGTCTTTCCTAGATTCACTGATCATGTGTTTCACTTGGATCACTAGCTATTTAGTTATCTCTTCTATGAATTCACCAAACACCTTATTGAACTATTTTGTTAGCCTTCCTGATACTTTCAGACATTTCTGCTATGTGGCTCATGATTTCTCTCCCCTTGGTGCCCCCTGGATTGGCTTTGAGGGAGTTGGAATCATTTTGTTATTTTTTGTCATGTTTCTATTTTTCATTTGTTTTCTATGCTGTAGTTTATAACTTCTTTGGCAGGGTGCCTGACTCTTCAGGAATGAGACACAGTATTTTTTTATGATGCCCAGACAAGCCAGATACTGGCACACAGAGAAAACCAATTGATGGCACTGACTACATCCCCTGGGCTGTGGTCCTAAAGTCACCAACAGTGGTGTCAAATGGGAACTGGATACTGACGAGACCTAAGAACTACCCATGGGAGAGGGAAATGCACATGTATGTGCACAGGATGTCTTGGATTATAGTGCTGCTGATTTCTGCTGGCCTATTGAATGGAGCAGTCAGTGCTTTTTTCCCTCTCCTTACTTTTTTATAATTTTTAACCAATTTTGCATGCTTATATCTGATAATCTGAGCAACTAATTTGAAGACAACAATGTGCAATATAACAACCATTGTTAAATTCCTGTAATTTTGTTTAGTGAGATTCTGTGTAGTTTTTTTTTCTTTCTTTCTTTCTTTCTTTCTTTCTTTTTTTTTTT
>PVKA01029197.1:0-28548 GCA_004027165.1 Ctenomys sociabilis | reverse complement strand
GAGAGGCAAGATCTGCACTAATGGTGGTTGGACAGGATATTATGTTGGCTTTTAGTACTATGGTCATCCACTAGGTAAATAATTATTGAATTTTTTATATAATTCAGGTATAAAAAAATAAGATAAGTAAGCAACTACACTCTTAATTCACTGATAAGAGATATCTGCTAAAATAATATCTGTAAATATAATATCATGTATGCACCTTGTACAATACCAAAACGTTATGAAAACAGTTTGCAATGTATTAATTCATCGAATGCGTATGGTTAAGGTGTCTTGAAACTGTCTGATTGACATTTGTATTTTATTAAAATAAAAATAAGTGAAGAAAAAAGAAAATACCGCCTAGGGCTGTGGAGATAGCTCAGTGATTTAAGCACCTGCCTGGCAAGTGCAAGGACCCAGGTTCAATTCCCTGGTATTATAGGCTGAGCTGGTCCTGCCCCAAGTGCATTATGCATGCCTGTAACCCCAGTGCTGGGGAGGGTGAGAGAGATAGATCACTACAAGTCCAAACTGCATGCTGAGACCTTATACTAAATAAAAAATAATTTAAAAATAAGAAAATGCAGAATTTTGGTACAAAACCAAAACAGAATACATAAATACAACTCTCAGAAAAACTACTAAAATATTTCTCCTTTTTCTATTTGTGCAAGCCTGTATTTTCTTCTACTTCAACTAAAGCTGCATATCATAACAGATAGGAAATAGAAGCTGAAATGAAAATCTAAATGCCTTCTATTAAACTAGACATTAAAGAGATTCACAAAACTGTAAAAGGATGCCACTCCTCTGGCCAATTTTTTTGTTTTATAATATACAGTTATTTTTCTTAGACAATGTTTTTATAATCATATTATTTTTAAATATATTAATAATTACTTTAATTTTTAATATACTAAATATCAGCATATCCATAAAAGCAAAAGTTCTTGGGAGTGTTAAAACTATTTTAAGAGTATAAAGGGATCCAGAGATCAAGACATTTAAGAACTGCTGTTCTAATATAAAGTAGGTCCTCAAACATGGCTGTACATATTCAAATTATACATACTTTCTAAATTTTATACTCAAGTAGAAGAGTGTCTAGGAAATTCTCCAAGTATTTAAATGTCCTCCAATCTGGATTATGGTTAAGTCTTGACTGACTTAGATGGGCAATACTAGAACTCTTCAATCGATATAACTCTACTTAAGAAAACCAGTTTCTTCTTCAACTGACTGTTCTTAGCGCAATGTTAAGAAATTTTGAATTTTATCTGACATACTTTCCAATTATTAGACTGAGACTATGGGAGGATTTTAAATGCTCGATTTAGAAGGCTTCATCTAAAAATTGCTTCCTAGTAATTTAGGCTCCAGTTAGCCAGAGCTATAAAAATCAGCTGTGAAGTATTTTGTATTACTGTGCGAAATATATTTAATCTAGGATTGCAGTAGTTCAGAAAAATCACATATGCTGCTTTTCAGCTGCTTTTGGCAACAAAGGATAAATTCTCTATAAAGGTAAATCCAACCACTTTATACATGCCTTCAACCTAATCTAACCTACATTTTTAAGCCCTAGTAACACCAAAACACAATCCTGCCATGATAACATCCACAACCAATTGCAGATTTTTTGTATTCTACTATTTGAAAGTTGGAAAACATAAAGGGTGAACCCAAGTTTTAAATATTCCAAGTATACAGATAAATGTTGATTATCAGAAGGACACAACTTTCACATATGAATACTTTGCTGTAAACAGGAACAGAACTACAACTATGATATAGATAGTGCTAATGGAACTTACTGTACTTACATCAAACTGTAGAAATTCTTTAAAAAAATAAGACCATGAGACAGTAAATACCTTTAAGAGACCATTAGAATCTTGAAAATTGCTTTCTTTACTTATTCAGTTTATGCAATGGTCTATAACTGTACACATAAGTACTACTTGTGTGTTGAATGGATAATTAAACAGCCAAACAAATTCTTTCACTTCTTACAATAACTATCATTTGCCACCAACTATGCTAAGGGGTACATGGGGATTATAAAGAGTTTCATTTTCAGTTCTGCCACAAAAAAATATATGCATGACCCCTAACACACGAGGCACAAAGTGTTAACTCCTATAACTGTAGCTGAGTCATGACATATGGAGACTCATTATCTGCTCCATTTCTGGAAATTTTGATAATAAAAACTTAAAAGTAACAAAACAATATAGACTATAGGTCATACTAGTGGAGTCACCAGTATGTCTATGACTCTAAGTTCCTTCTTGCACACTAGTAATATGAGAAGATAGCAGTGTGTGCTACCCTGGGGATGCATGGTTGGTATTATTTTGCCAATAATAGTCATGCTCAGAATGAGGCTTCAAAATTCATCACTGGATTCCTTTTTCAGAAGCAACTAGTTTCTACAAAAGTTGTCAGGATTGGGTATACAATGTGTAAGACAAATGTAAAATCTGACTAAAGTAAGAGTGAAGTCATAACTCCTACAATTTTTTGGAAAATATAAAATAAAACCCAGCTGGGCATGGTAAGGAACTACTGCAAGTAATTTCAGCATTATGAGAGACTGAGGCAGGAGGATGCAAAAATCAACTTAGGAGGAAAGGAGGTAGCTCAATGAGGATTTAAAAAATTAAACAAAACTTCAAAGGAAAACAGTTCTTAGGTGGCTCAATTAAGTCCACACCAAAATGTGTATACTGTATCCTTTCAAGTGAAGAAATACTACCAAGACACATGTCCCCTTGTAATGTATGTCTTCTTTTTTGGCATTAAAAATGTGATGATCAGAAAACAAGAAACAGCTAACATGGTGGTGCACATCTGTAATCCCAGAATCAGGAGGCTGAAGCAGGGAGGACTACTTCAAGTTCGAGGCTATCCTGGGCTACAATGTGAGTTCAAGGCCAGCCTGAACTGCAGACATCTAGTCCTAAAAACACAAAAAGCCTTGAGGTTATCCTTCTTTATAGCTGATTAGTACTCCATTATATAAAAATGGCACATTTGTTATGTATTCCTCAGTTAAGGGGCACTTGAGTTGTTTCATAGGTAAATGGGTGCAAATTGGGACCATACTCATGAGTGAAATAAATTAGACTCACATGTGTAAACATCATACTGTCTCCCTAGTGTAAGAAGCTAAAAGAGTAAATAAGATCCAAAATGAACAATAGATATTGTGAAAAAGGAAGAAACTGCTCAAAAGGAAAGAAAAACTAGGATGGGGGAAAGGAGAAAAGAAGGGGAGAATACACACACGCACACAATACAGATATTACTAATTTCTGCTAGTTCATTAATGGTTTGTGCTTATATTGTTTGATCAGTTCTTCATGCCTCTACCTTATAATCTGAGCAATACTTTGAAGATAACAATACATAATATATTAATCATTGCTAATATTCTGACTTGTTTTGAAATTCTGTATCTTTTTTGTTTTGAAAATAAAAGCTTACTGAAGAATAAATCATAAGACTGTACACAGAAAATATGCACAGTCCCTAAAACTTAAAGAAATGCAAATTAAACCTTTCTGTAAAATACAGCTTCATATCCACAATGGTAGTAAAGTTTTATTTAAAAATTACTATAAGCAATGCACAATGAAGATGGCAGATGCACTTTGTTATTATCAACTGGTATCACCCTTTCACAAAACGATTTTGAAAAAGCCATGCAGATATACATCTTCTGATTCAAATGTTTTAAGGAACCTAAAAGTCATCCAAAACGCAAAAATCTAAGTAAACAAAGACCTCAATTCAGCTGCTTACAATAGAAATAATTAACAAATAAAAATTTAAAATATATATCAACAAAATAGATGATTGACTTGATTTCTTTTTGAAACAAGAACCTCACTGTGTAGTTCAGACTGGACTTGAACTCACTATGTAGCCCAGGCTGGCCTCAAACTTGCAATGATCTTCCTGCCTCAACCTCCATGCCTAGCTAATGGACTTGATTTTTAGGATAGTACAGAAATGTGGAAAACATATTTATGTTAGGTAAAAATGGGTTTCTAAGTAATATACATTGTAACTTCTGGAGTAGCAAAATGTTTTCAAGAAAGAATGTGCAAAAATGACAAGCATTACTTTAGTACAGGGGGTGTCATGAATGAATTTTCACTCTAAAACTTCCATTTAATGTCATCACTACATTCTTTTTCATTAAAATTTTTTGCATGAGCTTTGACAAAGAAGTCTCATAAAACAGATACAGTGGTATTTCCAAATTAGCTTCTGAATATGTAAGGATATTCTTAAATGGAAAATATCTAAAAGTCTAATATCATGCTTATTACACAGCATTTTAGAAATCAAAATTCTATTTTTTAGATTAGGTAAGAAAAGATTTCTATTTTAACTCCAACTATCTATAACATATAACTTATATAGCTTTTTCATTAAAAAAAATATCTAGGTAAGGTGGCACATACCTATAACCCAGTTCTCTGGGAGGCTGAGGCAGGAGGACTGCAATTCAAGCCCAGTCAAAAAAATTCAGAAAGATCCTGTCTCAAAAGCAAATTGAAATAAAAAAAGGACTGAGGCTATAACAGTGTGACAACCCTAGATTCAATCTCTACTACCATCAAAAAGAAAACGACAAGTACTTTATTGAATAAACAGAAAGTTAACATTCCTGGGATGGGGAGATAGCTTGGCAATGTAAGCACTTGCCTGTCAAGCACAATGATCTGGGTTCAATCCCCAGTACTGCTTGCTATGCCAGTCCCTGAACCCAGGGAACACTGTGCTGGCCACCAAAACTGGGTGTTATGGTGCATGCCTATAATTCAAATGCTGAGAAGTTTGAGACAAAAGGATCACTACGAGTCTGAGCTGCATAGTAAGACCTTGTACCAAATAAATAAAAGATTAAAAAAAAAGCTAACGTTCTTCAAACCATCTCCTCAAAAGCCTCTGATTATAGTACCTCTAAGGATTAACCTGTGAAGTTACAGATACACACCCATTCTGCCACAAACAACTGTTACTTGGGAGGATTATGAAGAAAGTAGTGTTTACTAGTCCTGGATACAAAATCTGAGTCAGTCCAGACTTCTGAAACCAGGCTTCTAAGAATTAAAGTAAGAAATCAAGATAAGGCCTCTGTGGCAGACCTGGCAATAACTGTGACCGGAAGAGGTATGCTAATGTTCAACCTAGGAGATAGTTGTTAAGTAGCTTTTACTACCAGCTAGAATTTATTTAAACTGTGAGGATGAGGTGGTTCTTCAACTATCTGAAGGAGGAGAAAAACACATGACAGCAGCTGGGCCCAGCAATAAATGCTACACTTACCTTGTTAATTTCAAACTGGCTCACTGGGACACTGCCATTTAGCACATTTTCTCCAATTTCCATTAATCTCTTCTGAATGTTTTCCACTATAGTGTCCCGACTTTGATCAGAAAGAATCTGGCTGATGACAAAGCTGCAAGAAATGGGGTAGGAGGTTTATTAATAAAGGAGAGAAAAGAGAGGTACCATTGCATTAATATGTGGACAATAGTTGTACTAAGAACTAATATATGAGGATTAAAGTCCAAAAGGTAGCTATTCGTTTAATACTAAGTGTACCAAAAATTTATGAATCTTGGAATGTCAGGTTTGTTCTTAAGACAGAGACCATTTATTATGGCAGTTAATGCTTTATACATACAGTAATGGAGAAAAATGTGTTCCATCATATATTTGTGTAATAGCAAAATCCATGAGCAATTATATACTACCCATAAGTATTTACTTTAGAACACAAGTATTTCACTTTTCTCGTAAGGCACCAAGGTATGATCTCCAGAATCATGTAGATATTACCTACACCCATAAAGCCCTTTATGTAAATTATCTAAAAATTGAAAATTACAAATTCATTTTCAGCTTCATTACAAATTGTTCAGTGTTCTCCAACCTTATGCTTTCCCTCAAAAACATTCTACCAAAACCAAAGGGAGAAGAAAGAGTAAAGGAAGCCAATATTTTATCCATTTCAGAGAAAATGCAGAGCAAGAGTTTGACAGCTGCATTATAATTTGTCAGAAAAGAACCCCGACAAAAACATTTTGTATAGCTTTAATTACTAATACATTTCTAACTCAGAGAAATTTACTTCTATTATGATGCATCTTTTCTTAGAAAACACAAAGCTGAAGAGAACACTCTAATCGACAGTCTATACAAAGTAGTTTAATCTTTGGGTACATTTGGGGGCAATGAAGCATTTCAAACTACACTTCATAAAAGGCAAACAGTGACCTGTACTCAGATGATCAACTCTGCCTAATCAAGTGCAGTTTTGCAGAAGCAACAATTGCTTAATCTCCCAACTTGAAGCAAAAGATGGAAAAATAAGTAAAAAAAAGAGATGTTTTAGTAAAATTAAAATTAGTCTTAAATCAAGCTTTAAAGAATTGTTTTCAGAATTTATTCAGTTCATAAAATTGTATAAAAGATGATACATAAAGTACCTAAAAATTCATCTTTAAACAGGTGCTTTATACATTGATATGATCCAAAATAAGTCTTCTATCACAAGTCTTCTTATCTTCAGTCTTAGATGAAAAGTCATGATATTTATTACTTCTGAGATATACATAACATGGAGAACTAGCTCTTAATCTGAGATTAGTAAAAATATTTTACACAAAAAAGATATGGTAGAACAAAGTCTCATTCCATGGGGCACCTTGAATTCCATTTTAAGCCATAATATAAGGGAATCTTAACAACTATGTTCCTAAATAGGCTCGAAAAAGATCTAGGAGCACAAGAAAAAAATTTAAAAGAAACACCTTCTAATAGGGAAATTAAAACAAACCAACATCAATGAAACTAAGGGATCTAAGTGTGAAGGTTTACCCTCACAATGAGTAAAATTCCTAAGATATATCTTATAGCAAGTATTTCAAATCTAGGAAATTTTTTCTAACATTTAATCTAACTGAAAATGAATAAGAATTATTAATATGCAATGATAATAACAATGCCAAAGTTTTATCATTATGCTTGGTGGTTTCACAGGAATTCTCCACATCAACACTTATCATTTTTAAAAGACAATGAAAGCAAAATGAAACCTGAACTCACTTGCCAGTGTCTTTAGCAAGATCGCACCAATCTCTTCTAACTATATCTAATCCTTTCAGCTCCTGTTTGGTAACATAATTCCCATCTGAAGTTGGTTCAACAACCAAAGCGGCATACTTCTTTTTCTTCAGCAGTAGCAGAGACTTGAAAACACCATCAATGTCTATTTCAAGCAGTTTATATAACTTATTAACTTCACTTTTTACCTGTGAAAATTTTAAACATTAATGCTAGCTTCTTAAAAGTCTAACAGGAAGAAGACAAACATACCACATATTCCCAGGAATTAATCTAAAAGGAATTTGGAGTCATATAACATTAGAACATAGTTTGGTATAATGCAAAGATACTGAAAGATAAAGGGATAAAAATAAACATAAAGGGGAGGAGATGACTCAGTGGAATGAGTGCTTCCCTGGCAAGCACAAGGGCCTGAGTTCAATCCCCGGTTCTGAAAAAAAAATAAACATAAAAAAATAAAGAGGCTGGTGTGGTGGTGCACAACTATAATCCTAGCTGTTAGGAGGCCAAGGCTGAAAGATCACAAGTTTGAGTCCAACTGGGGCAACTCCTAAAATAAAAATTAACTAATTGTTTTTAAACTAAGGGTTCTAGAAATCCAGCTCAGTGCTTACCTAGTACAAGTTCTACCCTTAGGACCACAAAAAAACCAAAGAGAAATACAGGAAGTCTCTGATTTACCGAATGTTCATAAGCTGACAAATTGCATCTTATACAGTACACTTGTGAAAATTTGCAACTCAAATGTTCCTAAGTCAGGAACTTAATGTAATATATCATCCTTAAATGTAGGATAGGGCTGGCTGAACTGACCCTCAAAGATCAAATTATGAAAACCTTTTGTGAATCAAGACTCAATACATGTGTACTTGCCTTCCAACTACTGACTTAAGTTAGCAATTAGTGCAGTAAGTAAACATGTGGGCAGAAATAATTAAATAAAATATTATTAAAATAATGTCTAAAAATAAATAAATAAAATAATGTCTAAAATGTCCTTTAGCATCTTGAATACAAGCAAATACCACCTACATATTGAGAAAATAAATGAACAGTCCCTTGCTCTTTACTGACAGGGCCAGGGAACAGACCTTAGAAAAAGGTTAAAGCTTTAAAAGGCTCAATTATGAGTACAATATGCCAGGCCTATTCTCTAGTGAAGAATACCATTGATGGGAAAAGAATGGGAAGTTGTTAATTTGTAGTTTATCAAAACAAAATCTCAACATAGCAAGTGCTCAAGAAATTCTTGCTAATTTTGAACTGCTAATAAAGAGGATAAAAATTATTATTTCTTTGTTGTTGCGATACTGGGGATTGAACTCGGAGCCTTCACACTGAGCTACATCCTCATCTGAGTATCACTGAAACTGCCCAAACTAGGCTTGAATTTGCAGTCCTCCTCCCTGAACCTTCCAAAGTATAGGGAGTACATTGGATTGTGTTCTCATGCCTGGTTTACAAATGATTACTTCTAAACGGCTCCTTGCCTTTTCAAATACCTTTTAAGTAATCCTAAAAATATCACAGAACTGTGTGTGTGTGTGTGTGTGTGTGAATATGCAGGTATGTAGGTAGATATTTATGCATACACATGTATAAAATATATTTGAATACTGCTGAACATGTATGTCCCTGTGAATGACAATGTGATGGATACTAAGGTGACATTTTAAATTATAACACTTGAGACTATTTTTGAAGGAAAAAATCTATCACTTAAGTGAAAAACAATTATCTTTTTAGTGATTAATAGGAGAGTTTCAATAATTAATACATTGTAAATTGTTATCTTCTTAGTGGTTATCCACAGATACAGACAGGATATCTTCTCCAAACACTATTAGTACAAATCTTTCTTCTCATTGATTTAAGTGAAAGTAGGTGTTTATCTATCCTAACTATACTGTGTAGACAGATACAGAATGGGCTTAATTTGTATCCACTTTGTATCCACTTCTTTTGTTTAGTCCTGTCAGAGATGGATATTCCTTTGGCATCTAAATTCTTTAAGTGTGTGAATTCAGCAAAACAATCCAACACAGTCCAGCAGTCCACAACAGTAGTGGGTTATCTGCAGAAGTTGTTGACTTCAGCCTTTCACAGCTCAGCATATTAATATGGCTTTACTTTATATACCTCGTTTTTATACTTTTCTGCTAGATGGTTAAGACCAAGATAAAGGAAGACCTATATAACAAGAAATGTATCTTTTGTATCTGATAAGCTCAGTCAAAACAATTATCTTTTAATTTCATTCTTAAAACAATGAGCATAAAGCAAAAAGAAAAAGAAAAGAGAATGATGAATTCAGAACTATAGTTCATTATTTCCAAAAGCATGCACCTACACATATATTTATGGTGTTTCCTGTTAACAACAGAATTCACAAAATCAATAAAACAGGCAATTTCACTAAACTATCTCACCTTGTTCCCCAGTTTAAATACTTCTTCCAAATTGGTGCTGTTGGTGTTTATCATAATTGAATCTGTATCTCCATAAATAACTTCAAGATTCATCTGATGAAAATCCAAAATCACAAAAATTAATAAAACACAGTGACCACTATACACAATGAAAGTAAACTTTTCAATACTACAGTGACTACAGGTGCCTCTGACTTTTCAGAAGTTCATGTTAATTATTATCTGTACTGTCAGGGTGCATACTTAAAAATTAAGCCCCTATAAACTAGAAACACTAGACCACATTAAAAACATCTCCTAAATTGTCTTAAAACAGTTGAATGGAAGAGAATTATGTCTACTATCGACAGAAACCAAATATGGAATTTAATAATGAGAAGGAGAATAAGAGACTAGGAAATGAGGTCTATATTTATCCACTGCACATGCTTAGTGGTCATGGCAATTTAAGGAGTTGAAACATAATGGATTTTAAAAATTCAGGGGGCACAAATCCATATTAAATTCTTAACAGTTTCAAACAGTATTTAGTAGAATTTCAAGAGTGCCAAAAAAAATCAATCATAACAAACAACACTGGAGCACACACTGTATAAAGGCCTTGAAATAAACTCTAATTAGCAGTTACTAATTTGCCTGAAACACTCATATATAGGCTTCAAGCAGAGGCTAGATCATATCAGTGTTGGTACAAGAAAAAGCTATAATCCATTAGGAGGGATTATAAATGTAAACTAGGCATCCTAAGAAGCAATTTTCAGTATGTTTGGGTTACAATTTTCCTTGAATAGAAAAATGTCGCCAGGTATGATATTTAAGACTTGTTATATAATGGAAATGCTTGGCATTACCTTCTGTACCATCTCTTTCGTATGCATCAAAATCTAAATGAAACAAAAGTCAAGATTAATACATTATACAATTATAAAGACATAAATATAAGCACAAAGAGACAGGCAATTCTGTGATATGCCATTTCTGTATGTCTTTAAAGCTCTTAAAGATTTCCTACCAACAATCCTCTGAACAAGTGATATCAACACAATAGAAAAATAACTTTGCCTCTATGCTAATTCTGTGCCAAAAATCTGGAAGGAGATATATATCTTCATCTCTGTATGTCTTCTCCCCACCATACTTGGAGATTGAATCCAGGGCTTTCGCACTAAGCTACAGCCACAGCCTTTTTATTTTCAGACTGGGTCTCAATACCCAGGATGGGCTCAAACTTGCCTTAAATTCCCAAAGTACTGGAATTCAGGCATACACGACCATACCTGGCTCTACGTATTTTTAATGAATACATAATAAAATATTCCTTTACAATATGGTAAAAAGGCAAACTCAATGTTATTACTAATATTTAAATAGAATTGCATGACTTAAAAAAGCTTAATAGCATTTCAAACTTGGCAACTGTTATTCACTGTATTCAGAAACTTAAAACTATATACACTTATGTATAGAAATATTCTCCACTAGAATTTTGAAGGCAGAAAGTAGAGCTCTACTATATTGCTTAGAGCAAGCAAAGTGCCCAATTAAAAAGTGGGATTCAACAGTCAGTGAATGGCCTGGAGTGATGGTGCATGCCTACAATCTCAGGGAAGGTTGAGGCAGGAGGACTACAGTGTGTCTGAGGTCAGCCTGGGCTACAAGGTGAGTTCAAGGCTAACCTGAACTGCACACTGAAACCCCATCTCAAAAAGGCAATAAAAATATTCAAACAAGTCAGTCAGTGAATAAAAACAAATCTATTAATAACAACATAGATGAGTCTGTCCCTGGGCCCATACAACTACACACCAGAGACAGTTTATTTTTTACTTTTATTTATTTATCTATTTAGTAAAGGGTGTTCAGGGTCTCCCTACTCCTGTTTTCAGCTTCCCAAGTGATGAGATTACAGGTGCGCCACCACACCCAGTCTCAATCTCCATCTCAGCATGCCCCGGGCATGGCAGGGTCAGCATGGCACACTGGGGATCTAATCCACCCCTGCACCTTTCTAAGCAGGTGGTTTAGTCCGCTGAGCTATGAGAAACAGTTAATAATGTTTGTGTAAAAAATAAGCAGATATAGGTTATCTTGGGCCAAATCAGAAGGAACACATACAATATAGTGAGGAGGGAGAGATTTTGAAACGTGTATCAGATACTGTGGGAGGAGTATGCACCTCATGAATTTTTTTCATCTTCCTGGAGAGATCCTAAGAAGTAGCTACTATTAACACCCCCTATTTGTTAAATGCCAAAAGACAAAACCATTAGTTTGTCCAGGTAATGGCAGAACAAGGATATAACCCCAGGGTCCGACTCCAGAGCAGGGAGTTTGGCAATGCCACACTACGGTTTCTCCACTAAATCACCTATCTTTCAAAGCACCAATCTAAACAGAAAAAATGTTTCCAGCAGGCCATATAAAGATTCACTTCATTTATATTCCTGTCTCATACCTCAATATTCCACCTGGTCTACTAAGCTCAAACCTCATGGTATCATTTCTGTCTTTTGTGTCTTCTGTATTATACAAATTTGTTATGCATCTTTACATCTATCCACTGGTTTCTTTTTATTGCCTACTCTCTTTCTTATCATCTCCTGATTTTGACTTTCCCCTTCACTGGGATGGGTGCATGGTGGTAAATTCTGATTAAGCCAAGCCAGTGATTTTTCCATTGGCTACACAATGGGACCACGTGGGTATCTTTAAAAACCAGAAACAATAAACAACTCCCCCTTTAAAGCTCGCTAGGTGATTTTTCTTGCAAATTGGGTTGAAGAAGTCCAGCCAATGATAGTCATGCTAATCATTGTAATTCCATTCTGGAAACAGTGATGAATTTAGGCATGTGCATGCAACACAATCCTCGGTAATCAAAGGTAAAGAAAATTCCTCTAGGAATGTTTTGTGAAAGGTTTTCCTTCCTGATGAGAACTAGGAAGAAAAACTGCCAGGGCTGCCTGAAGCAGTGGCAACCATCACTGTGAAAGAGCCAAGCATGAAGGTACAAGGGTGTGCTGAGAAGGGCAGGCCAGAGGCAGGAAGCATATACCACCATGGCCACTCTGTCACTGAAGTTCACCACGTGTCACCTCTAAAGCAGCATCATAACTGACTAGGTTTCATCAAGTTGCACTGAATCATCATCGATCTCTAAATGTTTCCAATGAATACAGTAGTCTAATTCTGTGATTGCATTCAAACCACTGCTCTACCTGCATGGCCTCTTAATTCACTCACAGAGCCCCTTTTGCCAGGCAGAGTAAGTCCTCCAACAGTTACTATGTACACTTAACTTTTCATGATGCCATTGCTCTGACAGTGTGTCCCTTACCTGGCATTTCTTCACCAGTCCTCTTCCTATAACTGCATTTTACACACCTCAGCTCAAATCCTTCTTTCATAAAGCCTGAGCGGAGGACTGGTCCAGCCCAAAGTGATCTCTCTCCTCTGACCTCTACCTACTGTTCTAGTAAGTGAATGACTACATTTTTACTTGATCATTTGTGGCTCTTCCCTCAACTAAAGCACAAGCTTCTGGAAGTGAGAATGCATGTTCATGATAAACTGCAGACTTCACATAAAACAGGCACTCAAAACCCTGTGTGCCAACTGACTGCCAAGCCCCAGAGTAATACCAATGTCTTTTCTACTAGACACTACGACTGTTAACTTATTTTTAAAAATTCACTCTCCTCCACTTCATCTTCATTTTTTAACATTTAAATTACAGGGAAATGCATTGTGGGAGAATACCTGACAATTCCTTTGGGAAAAGGGCAATAATGAGATCGACCCAAGTCAAGTTAATCATAGTGAGGACAAAACTACTTATCAAGAGTTCTCTCCACCCCCTGCCCTTCCACCTGGCAAGGCTTAGATTTCCTCATCACATTGGACAACTCCATAAGGTAACGGTTACCTATTAAGTAAAATATCTCAGGAGCAACCTGTCACACTTTCAGTACAACTCTGCATATTCAGTAACCAACTCCTTTCACAACTTGTACCAAAACTATGAAGTCAGCCCTGAATGCACCTCAACATGAACTGGCAACTTTCACCTTTCAGATCCATCATCCACCTCCACTCTAACCCGCCACTTCCAACTCACAACCATTTCCCCACACAATCTGAGGGCTGCTACCAAAATAATTTTCTCTCTGGTGACAGAAGTCTTTTTGTAGATATTTTCTTAATAGAGACAAATGGCACATATAGATTGTTACAACTTGTTTTCTCAAAACTTTCATCTTAGAGTCTGTTTCAAACCCATGCATAAAGAGTTCTTTTGCCAGGGAGATAGCTCAGTAGAATAAGCGCATGCCTGGCAAGTGTAAGGGCCTGAGTTCAATCCTCAGTTCTGCCCCCCCCAAAAATAAAAATTTTCTTATTTTTAATGATTGCATAATATTTCATTATATGAAAAGATTACATTTAACTAGTGCTCTATTAATGAACATGTTAGTTATTTCTAATCTTTATGACCATCCTTTAACAAATAATTGTAACGCACACATTATTTTAAAATCTACTAGCAATAAGATTAATTCCTACATGTGGACCTACTGGGTCAAAAGTTTTATGTTTTAAAAAGGTTTTATAAATATAAAACAGCTCTCCTGATAGGCTATACTGATTTCTATGGGTAATTTTAATCACCATCTTTATAATCATCTGCGCCAGTAGTTGGTAGCAATGCAATCTCAAGTTTAGGGTCCTCAACCCCAACCTGTTAACTGGAAGTGGCAGGCTAAGACAATCCATAACCAGGTTGAGCCCTGCACTCTCATGCTTGCCCCCTCAGCAGGTTGATAGGTGAGAACTATAGTGCTTTTTTTCAGTCCAATGGTTCCCCGTATTGCTAAGCAAGACCACATGAAAGCTACACCCAGGCCAAGCCCTCAATTCAAACTGTTTCCTGGCATGGACTTTGCTGCTGGATACCCAGTGGACCATCAAATTCCTGATATCAAGTAGAAGGCCTGGTACATAGGAGATACTAATAAATATTCATACAAAGCTGAGTAATAACAAAGGGTAGATAGGATGACAAGACTCATCTGACCAATGAGGAAAATTAGGCTCTGAGATTTTTGTCCCATGTAACAGAGGTTCTCAAGAGCTGTATTTTATGTTCATTTTCTTTTTATGATGGCCTACTACTTTATTAAGAAACTCAACTGACATGAATATTCTAGGAACCAAGAGTCAGAAATGTATATATTACAGATATTTTCCTTACTGCAAAAATGGATTTTTAAAAAATAGTCATAGGTACCCAGAAAGGTCTATTGGACCCAAGGTACAGTAATTACAAGATGACCATTCATAAGTTCACTTCAATATGACAAGCCTAATTTTAAAGCTGCCCATTATGACAGAAAAATCATTTTATAAGTGCCAACAGCTAGAAAACAGGGCTATAAAGCCTAGCTAAATTCATTAATAAGGCAGTCTGCAGTTATCTGATTTCACAGCAACACCTGCATATTTATCTACTCATTACCAATTGGATGATGGAATTTTTTCAAGCACATTTCAAAAATCTGCCAACTTCAAGTGTAAAAAAATAAACTTTGTGGTTAATTTTTCCCTTAACAAAGTACAGCTGTTGAGAATAATTGTTCAAGATCTTACCCTGTAATGTCAACTGCAGCAGAACAAAGAGTATTTAATTAGCAAATCTATCCAGTAATTCAACACCTATTATATAAAATGCCTTCGTGATTTTATTCAGGATAATTTGCTAAGAGGGTTATTACTGACATTCAGATGGAATTTTAAATTCCTACGCAAGTCGAGTCATAATAGCAGTAATGATCTCCCCAATCAGGAGATTCGGTGTCACACAAGGCTCTCTTGCAATGCAGCAGCCGATTTCCTGACTTCTTAATTCCTGGGCTCAGCTCAGTGAGAGCCCTTCATGCCGATATTTCAGTCAGCAATACATCTTTAATGGGACTCTATTAAAATAACTAGAACAAAAATGACTTTTTTTTGGTTAAAAAGAATGACAGCACTGCCATCATATCAATCATTGCAGGCTTTGCAGAACAGTGCTGTTAGGGGAAAAGAGGAGGGGGAAACAGGAAAGGAGTGGGGGTGGGGAGAGCAATAATTAAAATAACATGCATGAAAAGGTATTTTAACTCCAATCTGAGCCTCTGAAGGCTGGGTAGGGGAGGAAACTAGAAAAAAATTTAAATGTATCCCAAAAAAACCTGTTTTTCTAAAGAAAATAATATGTTCAGGATTACTCCCACAATATGTAGTTTACTAAGCAGAAAACATGTTTGTTGTGTCAACAGTAGCAACAACAGCAACCTAAGACACATACTGTTGAGATGAATATGTATAGGTTCTCTCACCAAGTCCAGGATGATACCTGGGTCTTTATGTTTTTGTAAAACAGAATACTGTTGTCTTACAATGCACTGGAAGGTTGTGAAATGTTTTCTAGATGCTATTACATATTACTACAGTGTTTATCAATACCACACCCAAGAGAGAAAACACAGGTTTTCCACAGTTAAAAAAAAACAAGTTTCAAGGTTCTACTCTAAAAACACTGATCTACTATAATAACACCTACTAAGAAACTGACTTTGGTGTATGATTCAGATATTAAGCACAATGAAAAATCCTACAAGTTAAGAAAATGTCGAGTTAGGTCAAACTCTTAAAAAAAATTCATAAACAGAGCGACAAATGAAATCTCAATGATTTTAGAATTCTTCCATTGCTGATGACATAATCAAGGAATAAACTGGAAAGTTGAAAAATACATTAGCATAATTGGGGCAGCAAAATGAAAGGTTTGAAGGATAAGGAAAAGTAGAATATAAATATTATGATATTTGGTAATCCAACCATTATGTAAGTGCTCCCCATTCCAAATTTCAGCAGTTTCCAACAGAACTGTGTTAGTTCTCCATTTGATGAACATATTTATTCCATCCTTTTATCAGATTGCCTTTTCCCTATTTTAACATTGTTATTCTTAATCCTTATGTGTATGTCTTCTCTATAAGATGCTTAAAAAAAAGATGGATTTAATAAGCACCCTATTTTCTGTCTCCACTACTTAACACTTAGGATACTAGATCACTTATTAATGTCTTTAAACCTTGGTTTTAGGGCTGGCCAGATAGCTCAGTGAACTAAAGTGCCTGCTTAGGCAGAGTGCAGCAGCCTGGTTTGATCAAGCTGGGGGTTCGATTCCAGCATGCCTTGCAGGCCCTGCCCCAAGGGTGTGCTGAGATGGAGATTAAGACTGGGCATGGTAGTGCATGATCCAGAGCATAATCCCAGCACTTGGGAGGCTGAAAACAGGAGAATCATTATGAGTCCAATCTATATAGCGAGACCCTGTAGATCCTGTACCAAATACATAAAAATACTCTTAGTTTTACCTCCGCTAAAATTGGGATGATACTACCACCTAGTTCCCTGAACTGGTGAGGAATAAAAAGAATTCTTCAAAGATAAAATATTACACAAATACTTTTCTAAGTCTGGGCTCTAAAATCTGAGTACTAGTTTAAACTGCCAATCATTAGCTAAAGGATTTGGGATCAAGCTGGTTTCCTCTCTCAAGTTCTCAGTATTTTCTTTGTAATATAAAAAAGATGAGAATTCTTTCAGATCAAAAAATCCAGAATCCAAGTTTAATGTGTAGAAATGCCTGTGCTCAATGGCTCTGTCTTTCAACCACATTTACTTCTTGGGAAAGGGAACACTAATATACCCAACAAGAAAAGCAACAAAGTAGTATTTCCATGTTGTAGGTTACCTTCAAAGGTTGTATGATTTTAAAATAATTATAAATATATTAGCGCTCACAAGTTATCTACTTCTCATTTTATGCAGTTAGGATAAGTGGGTGGGTATATTTACAGTACATGAAAACTTCAATATTTTCTGTTCAGATCTCTTTTCCGCCCCAAGGAATGTATACATACATCTATAAATATAGCAGGGTTTCTCAACCTTGGCACTATTAACATTTAGGACAGATCATTCATTGTCATAACTATCTTGTGTCCACTGAAAAAAGTTTAGCTGCATCCCTGGCCTCTACTCTTTAGATTTCAGTAAGCACACACTCATTCTCACTGCCCTTCCCCACTGTCTCCGTATACATATGGCTAAATGTTTCCTGAGGGCAAAATGGCCCTGGCTTAGAATCACTGATGCATATTAAAACTCTTCTTTTGCTCTAGGCTCCTACTCAATTGTCTGTCCCAACAGCATTTAATCTAGGCCTCACTTAGCCCCTCCAAAATTTGATAAACTGTCAGTCCAAAAACCTCCAGCCAAAAGAAAGGACTGGGTTCCTTTCTAATCCAATGAATCAATATGCCCGTATATGTGTATACACACATGCACAACAAAACACACTCCTTAATATGAAACAGAAGCCCTTAGCTCAATTTATGACCTAAGACTTATGATCTTGCTGAGACCTGCCTTATCTAACACTTCCCATAGACATTCTTAATTCAGCCCTCCCTAAATTTTAGGCCATGTTCTTGTTTCTATCTTCTACACATGTTGTTTCCCAACAGTGGTTAAAACCCTAGGTTAGGCAGTTAGGCTACATGATGATTACTTTAAGTATCAACCTGACTAAGCCACGGTGCCCATATATTTGGTCAAATGCCAGTCTATCACACTACCTAATCAAATGAAGGCCTTAAGGCAAAAATACTAAGGTGGTCAGAGGCAGAAGGAATTCTAATGGCCTTTAGATCTGAGCTAAAATATTAATTATTTCCTGGATTTCCAGCTTACCCTTCATATTTTAGACCCATCAACTGCCACAATCAGGTGAGCCAATTCCTTAAAAAAAGCAATCTCTTTGTATATGAGTGCTGTACACACACACACACACACACACACACACACCTCTGTATTGCTTTCTGTTTCTCTGAAGAACACTACCTGAGTTCAAAGTCTACCAGTACTGTAGGCTGTGTGACCTGAGACAAACAATACCTCTAAGCATCCACTTTCTTGACTGTAAAATGAAGAAAATAAATGAAACTTCCTTGTACTAGGGATACTATGATTGAATGTAAATAAGTCTAAATACACACACACACTTTGGGTCAAAAGTACTCAATATCAGTTAATTTATTACTTTACACCTACTTATTTCTTAAAGAACTTCACAATATCAGAAAAGTCTTCCCTGGTATCCCCAACCCAATATTTATAAATATGCTAGTACCATGTGCCCACCAAAGTAGCCTGTACATATCACAATGTACCACTCTGTTACAAAAACTAAGGTTAAGGGACTATAAGCAAATTATAGGCAGAGATCAGATCATAGTAATTAAATCTAATACAATTCCTGGCACATAAAATTCAGTAAGTTGTCTCTTAGGATATAGTAAAAGAAGGAAAACCCTCCATGGTCCAGCTTGAAAGAACAAAGTCACTATCAATCAAAAAGACATCACCACAAGAAGACCCTAAAGTTGGTTACAAAAGGCTGCAATTAAATCCCCACACTGTACATATTTAAATGCCGGCTCTCTCCATACAAGAAATGAAAAGTGAATCAGTTTTAAACTCACATTTAAACACAATATGCTTTATATAAACAAAATTCACTCAAGAGAAATAAATTTCTACCCCAATGATAAAGTCCTATTAATTATAAACCTGACTGCAAATGTACCGCTCCCATACAACTCTTGCTTTCAAGGTAAACTGATTTTGTTTTAAATCCTTAAATTACAACCTAGACCTTCTGGTAGCTCATGTGTAAATAAATACAAAATAATGTTGAATAAACAATGCTTTATGAAAGGTTTCTCCTCCCCAACAGGCACATTTAATATTTATGAATATCTCTGAATTATTGCCCTAAAATTTGACAGCTTTAATTGTAGCTTTAAATATGTAAAATTTGAAAGTGAACTCTCTTATCTTACAGTTTCTTGTCCTCCATGTGAATATTTACTTGCCCTGTGGATTTTTAAAAACTCACTTTACAGTCTGACCTTTAAAACCACCTTAAAAAAAAAAAAGTTCTCTTTTCATCAGTAAAGAAATCTTTGTTTCAAAACATTCTTATTCTCTAGTCCTTCTCCACTTAGACCTCTAGTTTAGAAGCTCACATACTGTATGCTTTGTTGGAATTTGTGAGGACTATGGCCAGACAAGTTATATCTGACACAGGACCTTGGAGAGCTCGTACAGCTGGCTTTAAAGCGCACTTGACCAAATCTTCTCACCAACAAGAAAGCTCAAGTATGAGCCTGTACTCTTAATATATTAAATTCCCAGGAGGAAAAAAAAAAGCCCCAAGACACTACAATTGAAGCCAGAGCAGGAGATATTAACATAAGTCAGCCAAGAAATCTGAAAATCCCAAGACTGCCACTGTCTATATGCATTTTTCTAGGAAGACAGTCCATATCAAATTTGAAATTTTGATTGGTTTAAACATAATTACCACTGAAGATACACAAATTAGTCAAAAGAACAGAGCATTTATATTCCTTAGTCCACGAGACTAGAAACATTGACACCTAAAGGGCTTACCCTTGCTTTTAAAGTCAAGAATTTTCAGCTCCTGGCTACAAATGTGTTTCTCTACCAGAAAAACATGTACCACACAATGTCAAAAGGCTCAGAGATTTGACTCCCTGATTGATTCTAGGATAACTCATCTGGGGAGGGCTAATTAAGACACAGCTAAACTATGTCCATATTTTACTGAACATCAGTGAGCAAGCAAGTTTCACATAACCTGATTAAAATTGACTCAAAATGTCTTATTTCAGTAATCACTTAAACGGAATGAATTTTACATTAGTGGGATCAAGCATACACCGGGCCTCAGTGGAAATGAAAAGGGCTTATAGTAATAAGATTTATAAACCCACCCATTAGGTTAATGGCTAAATGATTTACATGTAACTTTCTCCCCCCACCCCGCCTTCCCTCACCCTTTAACTCAGTAAAAACTATGCTTGGCATTTCCACCACAGTGCCACACACAAAGGAAATAGCCTTTCTATTTTGGGGCATTCTAATTTCTAATAATGGCTTGGGTAGCTACCATTAACTCTTTCAAAGCACAAATAATTGACTAATAAAATTAAGTATTCTATAAGGCCTGAAAGTGCTTAATTGATCATAATTGTCTATTTGAGAAGAAGGCGTCAGGCTGCCTATGCTCAGATAATGAAGTTGGGCAATTCTGAAGCACTGCAATCAAGATAATACAGCTAAAAGGACATTAGCATTTTCTAGAATCTGCAACATTTTCTTTATAACTGAGGTCATGGGAAAATCTGACTAGAAAACTTTGCGCTCTCAGCCCTACAAATGGTAGGTTGTCACTCGTCATTAGTAAGCGCACGGAGCAAAGCTCAATCCTAGAGGAGCACATAGCTGGTGGGCTGGAGAACCAGAAGCCAAAGACTTACCAATGTGCTGATGTCACCACCATTTTGACAGAAGCATTCTTGATTTCTGGAACATTACAAGATAGTCATTGGACTGCCCTTCATTACTCTCCACTTAAAAGGAGATGAGAAGGGGCGTGTGTGTGTGTGTGTGTGTGTGCGTGCATGCGTGCGTGCGTATGTGTTTATGTGTGTGTGTTTTGCTGGGTCCTTGTGCATGCTGAGCAAGCACTCTAGAACTAAGCTAAACTCCAGCATCTTTTAAGCTTACTATCACAGAAAGTAATTTCTTTATTCAGTAATAGAGCTACACACTAAATTCTGTTCTATACTGATCATATTTTTGTGTGGAGTACCAGGGATTGAACTCAGGATCTTGCTCTTACAAGGCAGGCATGTGTGCTACTGAGCTATCTTCCAGGGGCCTTGACCACATTTTCTATATACTCTTTTATAATACTGCCTCATTTTTTTATTTTTTAAAATTTGATACAGGGTCTTACTGTGCAGTTCAGACTCAAGTGATCTTCCTGTCCCAGTGTCCCCAGCCCATGTTTCGGGGCTAGCATGGCACATCCAGGGATCCAGGGGTGGTACTGGGGATCGAACTCAGGTCCTTGTGCTTGCCAGGCAGGCGCTTAGACTACTGAGGTATCTCCCCAGCCCCGTTTATTTTTTAATAAAAGGCATCCTTGCCCCACTCTCCATATTATTATAAGTTCAGAACCTCAAAAGGGAATCACTTGTTCATGCACCAAAAAGTGTTCCAAACAATTCTCATGTGTTAACTGGTACAGAACACAAAGATGAATGTCTCAGACATGATCTCTTATCTCTTATAAGCTTTGTAATGTCTAGTAGCATAGTAAGTAAATAGGCAACTGAAAAAATTCACATGCACACATACAGACACACATGTACAAAGAGCTCCTGGAACAGAAGTTAGAGGTTCAAGGAAACAGACTACATGTAAGACAAAGATGAATGATAGAATTATAGGAAGGGAGAAAGTTTATGAAGACCCAAAGGACATGGGAAACTCAATGGAAATTATATAAAATTAAGTTTTTAAAAAAGCTAAAATAAAAGTTTTTTTTTGTTGAACAGGAAAAGATATTTAAAAATTATTCTGAGACTAAAATGTTCAGGACAATGCATAGAGAATGGAATAGAGACTCAACTGTGAAGGGCCTTGCTTGAAGGTCACGGTAAGGATTTTGAATCGGAGTAGCATAAGCAGATTGATAATTTAAAGAGGTCTCCCTTACAATAAAACATAGGAGAAAAAAATCTTAAGAGTGTGGGTGTGGGGGGGGGGGTAGGGGCAATATCCAAGGAGACATACTGAGGCCTGAAGACCATAACAGCACTGGCATGAAGTATAGGGCATTACAGATGTTTAGGAAATGCAATATACAGGACTTGGTGACAGGCTGAATTTGGGGCATGAGGAAGAACTAGGAATCAAGAATGATACTTATGTTCCTAGCTTAACAACTAGGTAAACAATGTCACCATTCATTGAGACAGAGAATCTTGGAAGGGACAGAGGTTGGGGAGCAGAACCATTAAGAGCAGTTTTGGAATCAAACAGGATATGCCTTTGGGACATCTAAGCAGATTTCATGGGAAGGCAGACAGAAGAGGCTTGAGGGAAGGGATGCAGGTACAAGAAATCCAATGCTCGACAAGGTACAACATATGAATAAATCAAAACACTGTCAGCATTCACATGATAACAAACCCTTTGAAATGAATGGCACAGCTCACTGAAAAGGCAGTGTGAGAAAAAGGAGACTAGGCAAGTCAACACCAAAACTATGGTGGTAATGGTGCTAGAGTGACAGGTGCACCTGATCCTTCATTCCTCCTCTAGTACCTTCCGTTCCCTTTCAGCTATCAGATCTCCATTCTTTTTGTCACAATTGGCAGATGTCGTACAAACCAGGGGCCACAGCAAATCCAATACAAGCTGCCAGTCAGACATCCAGGCACCAAATAGTGACCTTTAATGAGAATGGTCCTAACAGCTGGCTAGCGTGTAATACAAATAATTGTATTAATCCCCTGAACAAGGTCAAAAAGGGAGATCACCTTGTCTTTTCATGAGCCACCAAAACAACTACAGGCAGTGGCTCCAAAATAGTTAAGAAAAACCTCTGTGATGGCTATCTTGAGGCAATGCTGATGGGCTCAACAGGAAGACTAAGCATCAATCAATTTATATGTGAAGTAGAGAGCTCACTATGGATCCTGTGTAACCATCCTTTTCCCTGGCCCTCTCCTCTGCACTGACGAGGAGGGTGCTCATTTTTCTGTCAAGTTTGTCGCTCACTAGCAGTTATCATTTAAAACTAACCCAGTCAAGGAAAAGATGAGAGAAGAGTTTCTCTTCAGTATTCAAATTATCTTCTTCAGACCTTTCCATAGAAACTTGGCCATAAGTAATTATATTAATTGCCTTTGCCACTAATTAGATCTTATAACATCAAATGTCTCACCATTCTCATGGATCTTTAACCTCTGAGTTAAAAGACTCTGAGCAAGTCACTATCTAGAGAGCTCAGAGGATAGTTGGGCAGGAAGGAGCCTATACAACCTTCTCTAAAAGACAAAAACCTCCATTGACAATCCTGAAAATCCACAGGATGGTAAGAAGAAGCTAGGAGTCCTGGGACCAGGTGTGGGACTCTGTGCTGATCTACAGCCTTTCCATACAAAACATAAAGGTCTTTCCTCTGAAACCTCCTTTGCTCCCACCCTCTGAAGCCTTGTGACTGCAACAGACATGGCTAGAACAAGCCACACACCCCTGGCATGTCGGTACCCAGATAAAGAATCCAAGCAGTAGATCAGATTCCTGTCAGCTGCAAAACAGCCAGCACTTCAGCTGCTTCTCATTCTTTATTTTTAAATGGCAGGATGGGCTCAAGGACATGATAGCCTGTCACCCAAGAAGAGACTAAAGATTAAAAAACATGAAGTCAAAACCCCTCAGATAAGACTGGAAACTAAAGGAATGCTTCAGAAGAGTGCCTATAGAATTTTAAAAAAACATTTATTACTGTTTCTCCTAGTGACATAGTAGAGGGAAAAGTGAATACAGGAACAAAAATAAAACAGATTCAAGACAACTACAGATCAGTACTAGTCAATAAGACTAATATGCTACCAATCAGAACCCTAAGCCTAAGAGCACTAAAGTGTTTAGATGTGTAACCATTGACAGAGTTACCTGCTCAATCAGCTCCCCAAACCAAAAGGTATATAACCTGAAAAAAAAAAATCAAAAAAATTTAAACAGTCTAATTAGGGAGAGTTTACTTATGGTGAACACAAATATGTTTTCTTTTTTCTCTTCTACACACCAATCACTGCCACCAGATCATTCTCAACCAATTTTTATAAGCTGAAAACCAAGTTGGATTTTTATGTATAAACTGCTTTTGACAATATTTCATTTTAAACAGATAAACACTTTTTTAAAAATGCAAGCCGAAGATACCCTTTTGAGAAACTAAGAAAACAGATGTGGAAGCCATTTGTTTAGATGAAGAGGAATTTTCGCTTTTATAGGAATACAATGATTCATGAAGAGGAAAAAAGTCTGTCATCAAGTTTTCTTCAATCCTCTTGAGTTTGAGGCGGCTTTCTAAATATGGCCATTGCTGTTCTTCATATCTCAACTCCTGAAATATCACAAACTACCACTAACAAACATCACGTTTGTCTTTGTTCTTTTAAATTTTTTGCTTAGTTAATATACTGTGAAGGGGAAAAAAATTCCACAACTCTGGTCACTACAGCAATACATATTTAGTTTTATTGCTTAGGTAGCTGGACAAAATACCTATTGCTTTGGTGATTTATCAAAAACAAGTCAGTCTGAGATTAACAAGAATACAAGAAACTAACAATAACTTCTAAAATAATAGCTTTCCTCAGTGCCACAAAAGATGGAGCTGGAGGATATTCAAGTTTTTCTAAGAACTTTTATCAAACAGAAAAATGATGTTTCTTGATTTCTATTTAATGGAACGTTAAGATTTAAACCAGGAAAAGAAGCAAAAGGGCATTAAGTTCAAGCTGAGCAAGTGCTTACAATAGTTGTCTCATTTTGTCTTCTGTCCTATGCCAATCAGTTGCCCCTTATCAGTGGGTCTGTCTATAGATTTCTCTCTTAAGATGTAAAAGCCCTGTGGATACATATCATGCCCCTCTGCTTCCTCAACAAATAGATATAAGGCAGAAACAGCTAATGCTGCTCAATTCTTTCTGGATAAACATCAACAACAAAGTTACTCCCATGATTCCCTATCCCTAAAGATTCTGCCATGACTCCAACTAATAAATGAGTAAAATCATCTTTGTATTGTTTCTATCTGCCAATACTTTAGTCTTTTACTTCTGTGGTTTCTATTTTACAAGTAAATGTTTTTAACCTATTTGAAATATAATACTAATTTTAACAGTGCTTTTTCTATCTACAAATACTCCCACTATACGCTATGGTTCAATCTATGAGCCCCCTAATGAGCTACAAAATTCTGGACTCATACATATTATGGACATTGTTCAGACAAAGAATCCTCAACTTTCGCCTGATATTCAAAAGTGTCATGGACCCAACAAATTAGCCTACTGCTCAAAATTTATAGTGATTTTATACTCAGCTGAATCAGTCCTGAGAATGGTATGGGGAACTCCTTGGTAAATTATATATTCCTGGCTGCTCTTTATTTACCCAAGAAATTGCTTTAAAAAAGTGCTATTAGTTTTTCTGAGTCTTATGGCAAATATTAATGTTTTGTGAACCACCCTTAAATGTGTGCCAATTACCCAGCACAGAGTATGGAGAGAAAAAAATAGATGAAGCACAACAAACTTATGACCACAATTATTATAAAAACATGGAGTTTAAACTAGGTCTAAAAGTGCCTTTCTTTTTGAGACTACAACAGCCACTGCTCTTCAAATAAGTTACTCATTCACTTGACAAATACAAATTAACAGTCTATATTTCGCAAGATAGGGTACTCTAAATTTGAAGATGAATAAAATGTGGTCCATGCTTCTCAAGGAGCTTGTAACCTGTATCCCATTTTTTTTCTTTTTTTGAGACAGGGTCTCACTATGTAGTTAAGGCTGGTCTTGAATTCACCAGGTAGCCTAGGCTGGCCTCAAACTTGCAAGGATCCTCCTGTTTCAGCCTCCTAAGTGCTGGGATTACAAGTATGCACCACCATACCCGGTTTGTACTCCACGCTTTGACACACATACACACACCCACTTCATATTCAGTGTACAAAATCTAAACTATCTTGTAACTGCATTCTTAGAGCTCAATTTTTCTTTAAGTCAGTAAAATCTCTTCTTGCCAAAAGTAATGAGCATTTCTGCAGCTATATTCTTCAACAATCATCTGAGTAACTAATAAACGAAGGGAATTAAAAGGCACTTTGCTGTTTTCCCTTCAACTTCACTAAGCTCTACCAGATCCTAATAACAAAGCCCATGCACAAATGTCTCCAGACATTGTCACATTACCCACTTGAGAATCACTAACCTATATCCATTACTGGAATAATGATATAATCTCTGTGCACATACTTGAGAAGGACTGATTTGTCATGAAGTATACTAATTCTAGAAGTATGATTATTATTTCAGGATTATTTAGTTCATAAGATAACATTAACCAGTAAGAGATTTTTTAATGTTAGCCAAACTTATATCGTACCTGGCTTTTATCCTGCTCCCTTGAAAGGACTAGCTGACCTAAGGTCTAAAATAAAGTTCTCTCCTGACCCTAATTTCCAGTTGGGTTTGGCCAGTGGGGATTATTGCATTGATCAGGAGGGAAGAAAGAAGGCAGGAGAGTGAGGGCAGTTATTTATGCCACTGCCTTTCTCTTGAGAGGTGAGATAGGGGCTGGCTGGGCCCATCCACCCATGATTGGAAGGCTTTCTTTACCCAGCTCCCTCGTTTTGGGTTAAATATCTACTCTTTCCTGTCATCTAAGAGGATAAAAGTCTTATTATTTTTAGCCCCAGAATTCACAAATTCTCTTGTAATTTCATTAAAGTCTGCCATACTTTTGTAAATAATCCCTTTATGAAATTCTATTAATCATAGTGCCATCTTTTTTGCTGCTAGGAAACACCAAATAAATTTTAAAATGAAAGGAACAGTCTTGCTTAAATGTCCATCCTCTTGAAAAGCAGACTCACAAGAACCATCACATCTTAGAAATTTAGGCCTTTAAGGTTTGAAGACTACATATATATTATGTTCCTTAAAGAATAAACTTATGATATATTTCTTTTACCATGACATATTAACTAAAAAGCTCAAACTATTATTTCCTTTTGCCTTACTTTATTCCAAGAGAAAGAAAAATATCAGAGTACAACTTTCAGTGCAGTCTTCACAATTTAAAAAAATTATTGCATGCTATTATGTGTTAATTTACATGCTTATATTTCTGTGTATATCATTTAGGTCTCTAAATACACTGCACATTAACACTGAAAACAAGAACTGTCTTATACTTATCTTCCTCATATTTAATCACGCCTTACAACAGTTCCTTCGAGGGAAAATATATGTGAAAAATATTTGCTGAGAGCTGAAAACATTAACAACAAAAACAAAGCATAAGAACACAGGAAAGTTAGCCCCAAGAGATATGATCAGTTACTTCTGAATTTTCTTACTTAGCATGAATTGTCACAAGATTCTGCTACCAAAAGAAAAATAAAAGCTTCAATGTAAGGTGCATATAAAATTTCAGGCAAACAGCTGTATACCCATCAAGATTTTTTTCTACAAGTAGCTAAAATGAAATAAAATTTACAGCAAAGACAGGAAGAAGAGTAGGTAGAGTTAGAATAGAAGGAAATGAAGAGGCTCAACAAGAATTAATTACTGGTAATTACACATGCTACAGCCTCTCTTTTTTCTCCACCCTCTAGCTAATCAACAGTGCGAACAGATGTGGTCTATGGTATTGGGGAGGGGGTGCTTAACAACTGTTTGGAGAACATGCCATTAAAAGAGTCTTGCCCACAGAAAACTAAAAGTACTACTGTTGGGAAGAAAATAGATAATGAATAATGACCACAGTCTTACTTTGAACTTCAGCTCGTTCAAGCAAATCTTTAAAGAAAACAAATCCTCTAGAAATAAAAGAATGTAATTATTCTGTATCACAAACATACATCAATAAGAATACAGGAAAATACACAGATAAAACTTACGTGAAAAATTACAATTCTGTCTGACAATACTAAAGTTATGCCATTTTTCTAGATTTCATATTTCTGGTACTTACTAAATTTTTTTTTTTTCCCCAAGACTATGTGAAGCAAAATTTGAAGTTTAATTAAAATATGAGGGATACATTAAAATATTTTCTGATTACTGATTGTGAGACTCAAGCACCCCCAAAATATTGGAGATCCAGCTTATTCCTGAGAGACATCAATCATCACAAGAGGTTTTTACTCTGAACTATTCACATTTTATAGCAAAAGACAAAACAAAATTCT
>PVKA01029196.1:0-28549 GCA_004027165.1 Ctenomys sociabilis | reverse complement strand
AAAACTTACACTACACTCAAAACTATGAAAGGTCTTTAGATTTAAAGGTCTCTAAAGTTTAAAATAACTATTTACTATGTTGTGGCACTTTTGGACTTCATAAGTAAAAGGCATCCCTTCTGTCCTGTATTATTAAAAAGCAATTAATTACCAAGAGGTGCCTAGAATGTCTCCAAATTATTTTTGTCATCTAATTCCTTCCGATCTGCCAGGGATCATCACACCCCAGGATGCCTTCTCTCAGGACCCTAAGGTCACCTCACTCTCACTCCCAAACCCCCTTTTGACCACAGCACTTAGCACTACTGATGTTAACATGCTCAGCAGAAGATGGGAAACCTCTGTCTCCTCATCCCTCCAGCTCTGCACAAATGCCACAGCCACCAGCTACAGGTGGCTGTCTAATTCTAGTTCATTAAAATTACTGTGCCTACCACCGTAGCATACAGCAATACTCAATTAAATATGTGTGTATGAATAAGTAAAGTTTGTGGTAATTATTAGAGATTTTCCCCATATCCAGTTTTGTATTTTTCACACTAACAGTTGATACTCTCAAGTAGGAAAAGAACTGTAAGAACATTTTAGAGAAAAATCCTAAGCTATGAAAAGATATGACTATTACTGCCTGTGTTTTTAGCAGATGATAGTTGATTGTAGCTTAAAAAAAAAAATGATGCCAATCTCCAGATGGAGACAGTTAGCAAGCCAGAAACTGCTGAAAATTTTTGACAGTTACTCAAAGCAGTGTGGAAAATATAAAACTTTCCAATTTCCCCCTAGAGATGGGTAGGCATTTAAAGCCCCACTCCTCCTCCCCCAAAAATAAAAATAAAATGAAAGTAAAAGGCATCCTATACTGTTTTATTTGATTGTTAGCATGCTCACTTAAGGGTACTTAAAAGCCACACACTGGGTTTGTGGCTACATGAAATGCTGAGGACAAGAAAAGATAGCAGTCCATCTCCTAACCCACCCTGCTCCACCTCAACACTAACACACCACTCTCTTCTCTGGGGAAACAGCTTAACAGCGACACTCACTTCATATTAATGGTAGAGAAAAGTGCAAGTAACTACACATA
The DNA here is from genome assembly GCA_004027165.1 of Ctenomys sociabilis. Classification (NCBI taxonomy): domain Eukaryota; kingdom Metazoa; phylum Chordata; class Mammalia; order Rodentia; family Ctenomyidae; genus Ctenomys; species Ctenomys sociabilis. The sequence continues at coordinate 27,465 of PVKA01029196.1, read as the reverse complement.
AAGAAAACCAGGCTGCCGGGCATGGTGGCGCATGCCTGTAATCCCAGCACTCGGGAGGCTGAGGCAGGAGGATTGCTGTGAGTTCGAAACCAGCCTGAGCTACAAAGTGAGCTTAAGGCCAGCCTGAACTGCATAGTGAGACCCTGTCTCAAAAAGACAAAAAAAGAAGAAGAAGAAGAAGAAGAAGAAGAAGAAGAAGAAGAAGAAGAAGAAGAAGAAGAAGAAGAAGAAGAAGAAGAAGAAGAAGAAGAAGAAAAGAAAAAAAAAAAAAAAAAAAAAAAAAAAAAAAAGAAAGAAAGAAAGAAAACCAGGCAGCCATTGCTATCTTTGCTTTGTAATATAGATAGAAAATTTTGGAAAAAAGCAAACATTCTAGAACATGGGAACCCTAAGATTTGTGAACTGGTTCTTAGATTAATTAGCTGTTCCTCTTTATTTGGAAAGGGGATGACCATTTTCCTTTCATGCTATACAGTATCTTTGGAAAACATGATTTTCAATATCAGTAAAACATTTTCAGTTAGACCATCTTTTAGAAAATAATCATTAATTTAGACTTCTAAGTTCATGCAATGGCCAACGAAAAGGCCTCAGGAGTCCATGCACACACAGAACACTTAGACCCCCGAGCCCAGGAGCTTCCTCATAAATCAGATTATGGGGGACGCTTGCAATAGCTGAGTATTACGTGCCCCCAAATCTCATAAACAGAAAGGAGATTAAATCTAGTACTGTTGATTTACGTTTCTTTTTCCTCTTTAAATTGATAAGTCAACTGATGATAGTTTTCTTCACTCAGACACAGGAGAGTGCTGGATTAGGAATGTGGTCTCCTTTTCTTTAGTTTACCATTAAGCAGTACGACCTGGCAGGACTGCCTTTAGCGTCAGTGAAAAGGAGGTTATCTGTGACATTAACTTTTACTACCTAGGTTTAAAATACATGTTACTATAGACCAATATCAGTTATATGAAAGAAGACATTGAGGTTTGGGCTGGTAATGTCTCTGACCAGTCCAGCACTTACAGGCAAACTGCAAGTGGACCAGAGATTATGTCTGAAGGAGAAAGCACACAATGAAGCCACAATGTTGAGCATCTGTCACCAAACTTGGTCTGTGGGAACAAGATCATGCCTTCTGCATGCCCAGCTCCTCTGTGTGCTTTATCTGTGCCTCTCCCTCCACAAATTTATTTCATTTCATAACATATCTGCTTATTCTGAGCAAGCTAGAAAGACAATTAGAGCTTATACAATATCATGATGCAGTTTTGCATTTTTTTTTCTTTTTTTGGTGGAACCGGGGATTGAACTCAGGCCCTTGCATTGCCATGAAGTGCTTATTCCACTGAGCCATCTCCCCGGCCAGTTTTGCATTTTTTAACTTCAAAATATAATCACAAAATAGCTGTGAGGCAAAAATATCTTTAATTACATATATTTAAGCTAGTTATATGTCAACTTTCTATATATTTTGCCAGTCTTAAACACACACACACATATATATATACACACACAAAACACACAAACCTCTCTTATATAACTGTAATAATCTGGAAAAATGCCATGGAAAAGTGATATCACTTATAATGTCAACATAGAGAATACTCCTAGACATAACTTTAACACAAAATGTATCTCATTAACATAAATTACAAACTAAAAAACTGTAAGATGTACCAGGGATACAGCTTAGCGACACACGCATCTGTATGGCAAGCACATGTCTTGAGTTCAGTTCTAGGTATGAAAAAAAAAAGCTGTTAAGAGCAATTAGAAAATCCATGTAAAGAACTGTCCATTCCTGAATGTGAAGCCCTAACAAGCTAAATTCACTTGCTTCACAGTTTACAGTTCTTCTCCACTGTAATTTCTAGGTGATAATACAATTTTTGAGGGAGGACAAGAAAGAGATGAGCAATAAGTAAGGAAAATTAAAAAAATATATTCCAGAACTACAATTATAATGTCTTGGTACTTGCACAAGAGCTAAGTAAAAAAAAAAAAAAAAAACTTAGCCCCAAAATAGACCGTACTTCAAACAACATCTTTAATATATAATAAAAGATGATTACAAACCATGCAGGAAGGTCAGAATAATTTTTACTCAGCACTGAAACAATTGGCTAATAACTTGGAAATAAAATGAGTTCATAGTTTCATTTCATATATCAAAATAACTTAAAAATGAATTTTAAAGCCATAGAAAACAAAATTTTACTTTAATATTAATCAAACCACTGAAGAGAAGGGTGGTTGGAAAGCGAAACACATAAAGGAGATCAAGTACAAAGGCTTCCAAGATCTTGTATGGATCAGTGGAGGAGGGAGACATAGAGGATGGGCTAACCTCAGGATGACACCTCAAAAGATCAGTGCTGATACCGTGTGTCAGGTGGGCAAGTGCCATGAATGATAAATGCCAAAAACTCAAGGGCCGCCACAACACAAGCAAGTTCCCATGTGGCCTATGCTGCCTTCTACCCTGTCAGATCCCCAACCTAAGAACAGTCTCCAAGGCTGCTGCAGCAGTGGAGCAGAGGTCTGGGCTGTGCTGGCTCCTATCTGTCTCAGGAGAATGGACTGCAGCACTTCCGCTCACAGTCCCCTAACTAGAGCTGGTCATGTGATCCTAATCAGTCTCTAAGGGACCTGCGCAGGGCCTGCCCAAAAGCATATCTTGGGGCTGATCTGGGAGGTGATCCCAGGGAGCAGTGGAACAGAATGGAGAAATGAGTCCGAACAGTGCCACACACAGGCTCTGCTGGAAGTCGGTCTCCAGAAACTGGGTGGAATATGCCTCAACAAGCCCGCTTGCCCACCAAAGATACTGTGTTGCCATTACTTTAGACAATAATAGGCCATCTGATTTAAAATCATTTACAGACCTCATTCAATAGCTATTATCTGAGGGATACTGTGGTACGGTTCACACTTTATTATCTGCTCATAAAGTTTAGCTTTGCTACTATAGCCTAACCTGTAATGTAGTCACCATATAGAAAGAATGTCAATATTTTTATCACATGAATATGAATAGCAGCTTTATTTTTCCCTTTCTTGGGTAAGTAGAAACATTAAAGACAAAATAAATTGCTTTACAATTTTAAGAATCATAATTAAATTTATATTTGTTTGTTTGTGGCGGAACTGGGGACTGAACTCAGGCCCTTGTGCTTGCTGGGGAAGCACTTATTCCACTGAGCCATCTCCTCGGCCCCTAAATTTATATTTGCTAAATTTTTAAAAAGGTATAAGGGAACTGGTGTTAATCTACTCATTCTCCTCTACTGGCATTTAAAGCTGGGCCAAAGTGCATTAACTGCCCAGCTTTTCTGGATTATACCAAAAATGGACCAACCACGCCCTTGCACCCAGACAAAGCCTTCAAGCAGCATTGCAATGGCTTGCGATGGGAACCTCCAGAACATGAAGGTGTGAGTGCCCAGGGATGGTGAGCACAAACTGGTGCAGCCTGCTAAGGAAGGGAAGTGCCTGAGGACCTGGCAGGACCAGCTGTCTCTGCCATAGATGTAGAGTGCCAAGCTCCCAAGAACTCCGGTCACAAACACCCAAAACCGAAACATCTGAAAGACACTGAATAGGCATCCAATCCCATTCCTGAAAGAAACACTTCTAAAATCACACCTGTTCAGGCTAGGAGACTTGCTCCTCCGACCAGCGCTGAGGCCTAAAGATGCTGATAGTTTGGTGTTGTGAACTAGCTCTTGGGCACAGAAAGTGCTGTGAGGGGAACAGTACGACACTGAGTTAAGAAAATTCAGGGCCCAGCTTCAAGGCATAGTGGTCGGGGATGCACAAGTTCCTCAGGGGTGCAAAAGAGGGAGGCTTCAAGTTCCCTCAGGGGACCTCAAAGGCTCTGCTAGGAAGGTGATCCTGGTACTGTGGCCCAGAGAAAACAGAAGTCACAAGGTGAAGGAAAGCAAAAGCCACTTCTGGTGTTTGCTCTTGTTTCTTCCATTGGTGGTGCATAAGGTTAATTATTTACACTAACAGGGAACACTAGGTTACATTTTAAAATATTTAATACTGAAAAGTTTTAATTAAAACAAGACTTCACTCTAGTAACCATGCAGACTTATTTTGTTTGTGACATTTTTATTTATTTATCCATGTGGCTTCACATTCTCTGCCCTCCACTTCCTTAAAGTGTAGAGTTTCCATTTCCTGTTGTGTGAAATTGCCTAGACAACATTTAACCTGGACTGTGTGCCCCCCTCAGAGGATTTTAAACATCTCTGTGTAAAAGAAAATGGGGTGGGAAAGAGAGAGAGAGAGAGAATGTTGACTACTCTTGAAACTGAAGACAGATATCTCTATTCTATGCATCACAGCTGCTATCTCAAAACCAGCTCTACTTTTCTCAATTGCTTTTTTTTTTACTTTTGTTAAGTATGTAGAGGACAAAAAAGCAGTGCTTAACTGGGAGCACTGTTGTTAGAACCTGAAGCAAAAGGTCAGAACCAAAAATACTAACAAAAGCACAATAAAAATACTAAAGTCACCAGATTCATCCTATTCACCACTAATCCTAAATTCTGTAGAGTAAGATACAGACACCACAAGATGTGGCAGTTTCTCAAAAGCTGGCTCAGGAGAATTCACAGCTGAGGAGATGTGACGAATGCAGGTGACCACCGAGTGACCTGCGCTACGCTGTTCTTGCAGCGGACACCCATAATCCTAGCCTAGTTATGGGCACCATCAACTGCCTTAGCCCTCCCAACAGTTAGCTTTACTCTTCTTGACTTCCATCTCCAACACAGCATCTCTAAGACTGAATTCGAGCTTCGAAAGAGCTCTGACACCTAATACTTCCAGGGCTCCATTCCTCTAGCTACTGCCTGTGGGCCATATCTTACTCCAAACACTCTCTAGGCTATGCTATCTCTGGGCTTCCTCCTGCCCCTCACCTACCTTCACACTCCATGAATAAAGTGATTCTCTAACCCAGCAAACTGGTCCTCTCTCTCACCTTCACACTTCAGTGTTTTTTTCCTCCTGTTTCTCAAAATCTTGGGAGGCACCTAGACATATTCTAGAGGATGCACAAGTTCTCAATATTTGTTTTTTATTTATTTAACATTGTGCTTTTAGGGCTGCAAAATAGCTCTGTGAACTAAGCACATGCAGGGAAGAGGGTTTGGTCCCCCACACCACATGCCACACCAGCCCCACTCCCGGAGCAAGCTGAGCTACCACCCAGACCTGTCATGTGGTGCACACCTGTAATCCCAGTGCTGGGGAGGCTGAAAACAGGAGGATCACTATGAGTCCAAGCTGCACAGTGAGCCTCTGTGCCAAATACATTTAAAAAAAAAAACCACTATGCTCTGATTTTCATAAATTTTTCATCTAAATAACTATATGACCAAGATCTTCCACATAATTTCACCATGTATATTTTTGCATTATCAATGTAGTTAGGATCAAGCAATAGTAATTATCACAGGCTAGAGAAAAAACAGTAGCTCAGACTTAATATACAGAAAGGAAATTAGTGCAAGCACAGAACCACCACATAGCCCATGTGACATGGCACATAGCACCCCAAACTCACAAAAACTAAAGGACCATTTTCAGAGGAAAAAAGCAGCACTTTAGTCTTTTAGATAAGAAATTAAATCACACAAAATTCAGGACATCAATTCAAATGCATTCAATTTGTAACTGTGTTAATAAAATTTTGTTTGTTTTGTTGTTATGGCCATGGAGAGCTCTTAGTATCATAAGTTTACCATTGTGTAATGTTACTACATATTTGAATTATACCATAATCAAAATAATTTATACCAATACTAAGAATCTACAAAATATTTTTCCTTTAAAACATTCATAGATTATTACCTTTTGAGACACTCGTCTCAGGCAACTGTAGAAGAAACTGATGCTCCCTGAACTTTCCATTTATTTCCTCACTCCCCCAATGCCAGGCTCCTCTAGATTTCAGCTCTGGCCCACGGACACTTGGCACTGGCAGTAAACATTCATTCTGTAGGGGCTGAAAGCAGCTTCCCTACAGTCTTCCAGCACTGGTGACCACAAAGGCCACATTTGCCAGAAGGTGGGACTACAAGCTGGGAGAGCTCTGTCAACATGGCCTGCCACTGACCTGCCTGAGGCACTGTAGTGTTGAAGTGTGAAGTAAGCTTTCTTGGCTTAAGCTACTAAAGTGATGAAGTTACTCGTTACTCAGCAGCATAGCCTATCTTGACTAATCAAGCTTCAGAAACTGAACCCGGCCACACTCCAGGCTCCAACTCTTCCTTCAGGGATGTGAACACACCAAACTGTCTCACCCTGCTTTGGCACATGTACTCCTTAATCCTAGAATAGCGTCCCTTACACTGTTTTGCTATCTTCCTCCATTGACAGCCATAGAATTTTTAAAAATCTACTTTAGGCATAATTATCACCAGGAAGCTTTCCTTGTCCTCCCAAGAGTCTTCCCCCTCTCTCCATTATCCATGATCCCTAGAGAAGATTTATCTTACCACATCATAATCACATCGCTCAATGTCTGGCCTTGTAACACCCACTCCACCTGCTCACACTGTGACAGTGCCAGTACTGTGAGGGCCAGTAAGCAGAAGGAGACTATATTTTTCCAGGAAGAACTCCTTCTAGAGGACTGCCAGGAAGCCAGAACTCTCCTCACCATCTTGCCAAACTATTCTTCAGCTCCCACAAAGACTTCAAAGTTTACCTGGAAATTACCAACTCAAATGTGGTCCCCAAACAAACAACACTTATAAGGAGCTAGCAAGAAAGGGAGAATCTCAGCCTTCCAGACCTTCTGAATCTAATTCTGCATTTTCACAAGATCTGTAGATGACTGAAATACCAGAAAATATTTGAAAAACACTGGTCCAAGTCAGACAAAGAGAAGTTCTTTGGCTATCAGGTAATTTTAATTACAATATGTTTCATTTATCATTCCTGGCATGTGCTTTGTATCACTAAACTCTCAAAATAATTTGAACATGCCCAATTCACCAATAAGAAAACTGAGGCACAGGGTGGTTGGGTCCCTTGCTAAGAACTGCATCATTCTGGAGTGGCAGAGTCAAGATTCGAAGGCACTTCTGATTTGAAGGCACTTCTGACAGACACAAAAGCCCCAGTCCTATTATCACACATCCTGTGGCAATTTGATGCTTGCAAGTTTCTGAGAACACAGCCTTAAAGACCAGCCCAAGCAGCTCTAGAGACATCCTTGGCCCTCCATGCATCCACTGCCCTGATGTTTATTTTCTCACTTAAACTCATCTCATGATACCTCTGAATATACCACCATCTCCAGGAGATCGTCACTTGTCCCTGTAAGGGTTCAGAAGTTTGCTCAATAATTAATGAGTCAATAAAAATATTTTCCCTTTGATCATTAAATAGCACTCTGAGGTCAGTTGGATGAACATTATTAGGAGACCGAGATACTCAGGCTCCCACAGAAATTCAAGCTTCTACCCCCAGGGCACTAGGAGGCCTCAAACCTCTGGGAATGGAATCACCACCCACCTCCCCAGATTCCCAATACAGTTGTCTTCTTCCTACTAATCCATCTTCCTGGATATCCCTTTTTTGACCTACATTACCAGGCATTTAACAAAAACCATCATTTTCAATGAACTCCCTCACAAAAGCATCTTCAAAGGAGACTCTGCTCACTACCAGAGGAACCAAATTTGTTTAAGAGGTGACCACTGCAGGAAAAGGTATATCAGATACAATGAGCCCCTGGTCCCAAAGAAAGGAAATCTATGAAGCAAAAGTCTCCAACTCAGGTAGCCTGTCTTGGCTACAGTGACTTCACTATCTGAGGCCCATGGGCCAGACTCCTGGAGACCTGCTGCTCTCTGAAAAGCCCCTACCAGGCCACAGAAGTCTATGTGTGGTACTGTCTTCTCACTGGCCAGCACAGACCAGCCCCTCCCTTCACAGGCTTTAGAACGATGTTAAGACATTTACTCAGCTTGTGCAGAAAAAACCAAAAGATCTGCCTGAAATATCCAACTACTCAGTTGGAGAAAATATGGGAGACAGATTTCCCTTGAGCTGAGAAAAACGAGGCAAAGGAAGAAATGGACAGCTGAGCAACTCTCCATATTGCTTTTCCGAATACCATATCCAAGCACCTTACCACCCACAATCTTATGTGCCCTGCCAAAGGCACAGTGATGAGGGCTAAGGGACCCTAAGCCACCACCCCCAGCCCCGTACCTGGGCACCAGAATCCAACTGCCCAAGTGGGGGCATCTTTTATGAATTTGTACAAAGGCTCCCTACAGGCAAGCACAAGCCATCTATTAATTGATAATGTAGCTTTTCTGAGATACCAGAGAAAGAAAGAGGAGGAGAGTTATGGGTCAGATAGCTCAGCAGACTAAAGCACCTGCTTAGGCAGATGCAGGGACAGGGGTTCCATGTCCGCCCCCCGGGGTGCACTGAGACAACAATTGAGACTGGTGTGGTGGTGCACACCTGTAATATCAGCTCTTGGGAGGCTGAAAACAGGAGAATCACTATGAGTCCAATCCGTGTAATGAGACCCTGTAAACCCTGTACTAAATATATTAGAAAAAATCATGTGAGTGAGAAGTCTCCACATTTTTATTTGGATTCCTTAGGATGAGACTCTGAACAACTTTCCAATGATGGTGTATTAGTAGGTATCTTAGAAAAAACTGACAGAGGAATGAAGAGAGGCAAAAAAGAAAAGTAAGGGAAGCAAGCCAAGAAAAAACCCACAGAAGTCAATCTGATGCCCAGGGAGTCTCTGGAAACAAAAGATTCCTTACTCAGAATCCACTGAAAGTGCCAGGTAGCAGGGCTAAGTATAGCACAGCACCCATTGGTCACTGCCCCAGGGGAAATGTAAATTTGCAGGCACTCCCCGCTCAATTCCTACAGACAAAAGAGATCAAGGATGATCCTCTAACAAAGATGGAGTTGAGGGGCTAGAAGTGGGAGTGAAAGCAGTTAGGGTACCAAAGTGCATAAAGGTGACAAAGCACCAGAGAAGGACATGGTTCAAGGCCTTTGAACCTAAATGAAAACAGTTTCAGAGCATATTTCAGAAATCACCTCCCACTTCTTTCTTTGGTTGTCAGTGAAGCCTTCTGGTGGCACCACCCAGAGCAATCCAAATGCTCTTATAAAGTTAGGCTATGAAAAAACCCGACACTCCTTTCTTTTTTCTTTTTTCTTTTTTTATATATTCTGGAGCCTGTACTTTCACTGCTTGCTCTAAGCACAATCACACTGCTTGCCCACTGCTGCCAAATGCCTCTTTCTGATCACTCGCACCACATTAGCCCAGCATATTAGCTCTCTAAGCAGGGCTACTCCATGCCTGGAGTTGATGATGAAGGTGGGGACCTTGCTTCAGTCTAGCAATCGTCACCTTGGGCAATATGTCAAACGAGAGTAAATGATGCCACCTAGAAGAGGGTGAATTGGAGAAATGACTGTCAGGAAAGAAAGGCAAAGGAGTTCTGTCCACAGTCCACAGCTTACACACACACACCACTCCCACCAGGCAGCCACTCAGAGAAGGTGTCCCTAAACATATCTGCCCAGCATTAGCACAACCTTCTTCCCTCCTCACAACTCCTCTCCAGAGCCAGACTGGAAGGGACAGTAAATGAGGGTCATTACTGTATTTGAAATTAATCTTCGCTTTTTTCCTGCTAATTTTGGAATCCATTGTAGTATTTTTCCTAATTGCCTTTCTTCTCTCTCTTCATCAGGTTCTAAGGAGAATTTCCCTTCTTTTAGGTGGGTCAGATACTCTGCGAGACCAAAGTTCAAATTCCAGCTCCACCAGTATCAAGTGATGCGATCTTAGGCAAAGTAAAAGCTCTGGGGGCCTCAGTTTTCTAATCTCAAAAATGGGGATAATTCCACCTTTTTTTAACAGCTCGTGAAAAGGATGAAATAAAGTGAACTCTAAAGAAAAGTGTCTGGCAACCCAGACACTTGATAAATGTAAGCTCCTTCCCTGGTGCCTCCCTTCTCATGCAGCCCGGGTGCACCTCACAAGGAGCTAAATGTGTTTTCTAGGGAGGCACCTCCAGCTGCAGAGAAGAAACCTCCGTACCAGCCTTACCTCCAGCAAGCTGATGAGACAGAGCGCGCGCGCGCGCGCGCACACACACACACACACACACACACACACACACACACACACACGCACAGCCGTGTGCGGGCCTGGCTGGGCTGCCCCATCCCGCACGGAGCAGGGTCCAGAATGGGGGCGCCTGAAGTCCCGCACCCTCGCCCAGGCGGCGCCCAGATAGACCAGCTCGGCGCCGCGGCACTTACCGGGCGCAGGCCGTGCAGGGCAGCCCGGGGCGGGCCGGGCCGGGGGCGGCGGCGGGCGAGGGGCTGCCGTGGCGGCGGGCATGGCGCGGCGGGGCTCCAGCCGCGGGCTCCGCGGGGGCGCGGCGCGGGGACGCGGCTCGACGGCCGGGCGGGCGAGGGCAGGCGGCGGCGCAGAGCCGCGCGGAGCAGCCGGGTCCTCCTCCCGCGCCGCGCCGCGCCGCGCCGCGCCGGCGACAGCCTCGGGAGCTCTCCGGGGGCGCGGGGCTTAGCAACCGCGCCCGCCGCCGCCGCCTCGTGGGCCTGGCTCCCGCGCGCCCGCCCGCGTCCGAGCCTGGAGGCCGGGCGAGTCGGCTGCGCGGACGCCCACACCCGCTGCCGCCCGGAGCGCCCGCCCCGCCCCGCCCTGCCCCGCCCGAGAGCTGTCTGACCCCCTTCGCCGCTCCCGCTAGGTGCGAGGCGCCCGGGGGGCCCGGCTCGCGCGTGGAAGCACTGTGGCCGTGGGCTCCCAGTGCCGTCCACGGGCTGTTCCCCGGCCCTGGCGTCTCAACTGAGAGACCAACAGGTCCCTGCAGCTGGGCAGTGACCCCTTCTCCCCCGCAGAGCACACGCTCGGAGCTGCAGCTCCTGCAGGCTCGAGTCACGGATCCCGGCCAGGGACCAGGTTCTCAGGCAGGACTCCCAGGCCCCTCCTAGGAGAGGAGAGAAAAGCGCAAAAAGCGCGTCCAGCCCACGTTCCCGCACTGACGCGGCTGCAGCGTGGTGCTGCTTTTGTGTGGTCTCTCAGGTCAGAGCCCTGCTGAGGTTCTGTCAAGTTATTTGTGCTCAACAGAAAAAACTCATGAAGGCAGAGCTGACAGAACGAGCTCAGCTCCCAAAGATCAGGAACTGACCTGTTCTTTACCACACATAACAAGAAGGCCAGAAGATGTCCCTTCCACATTTCTTCAGCCCTGCAGGGACGGCCTCAGAACCTCGTCTTTTTCCAGTTCCCACAAGGCCACCTTCAATGCATTGACACTTCTCAGACCTACTGCCTCAGGGTCATAAGGTGGCTGCTGGGAGAATGGGAACTCCTGATTCCAGCTGATTTGTCAGCTAGATAAGCCATAGTCGTTGTCAGCGACCATTTTCAGCTATTCTGTTCACCAGCAGTGAATAAAATAACAAATACAGTGCCTTAAGTCTTTCTCCCTTTCTCGGAAAGATAAATAATAAAGCAATCCAGTGTGGAGAAACATAAACCAAGGAAAAGGAATGTGTTCTTACTTAGGTTGGATGGTCAGGAAAGGCAACATTTGAGAAAAAGAAAAAAAAAAAAAGGAAGAGCTTATTTGAAAATTGCTTCTGGAAGTAAAGGTCCCTGAGATACTTAAACACTTTGTTTTTAGAAGCTTTTAGCAGCCACTTCTCCTGACCCTATCATTTACAATTTAGGGGAAATGAAAGTTAAACCAAATTTTAGGAACAGGTTTAACTGTTGTGAAGGATAAATCATATGACATGCTTTTTTCCTTGTAAAGCAACTATTAGCAATGTTTAATTACTGACTAGTCATCGTGTACATATTACTCAAATGTATATACTAAACAATAACAATGAACACTGACTAAAAATTCCTTTACAAGGAAAGATAAACATAGTTTACCTTATTGAACACTATGGAGAAAATTGTTAGTTGTCTACTTGCTACCTATTTTCTTCTCACCTGGTGACACAACCCCAGTTTTTAGCTGAGCACACTGTAGCCTGAAGTACAGCATTTGTTTTCTGCCTCCTTTGCAGCCAGAATGGCCTTTTGAAAAGTTTCTGGCCAGTGAAACAGCTGGAAATTTTGAGTGGAACCTTCAGCTGACTCCTTCAAGATGCTGACATGGCTTTTCTATTAATACATTCCATTGTCCCTCCCAGCCCCCTTTCTCGACCCTGGCATATCAATATGATATGATTTCCTCCATAGTGTTCAATAAGGTAAACTATGTTTATCTTTCTCTGGTATGTTAAATTATTTTTTTAATTCTTTACTCCATTCCTTTATAGAATTAGACAGCCAACCTGTGTTAGTAAACTTTCTGTTACTATAACAAAATATCTAAAATAACATACTTAAAAGGAAGAAAGATTTGTTTTGGTTCAGTTTCAGAAGTCCCAGTCTGTGATCCTTGGCTCTGTTGCTTTGGGCACAGTACAGCACTGCAGAAGCATATAACAGAGGAAATCTGCCCACTTTATGGCAGCAAGAAAGCAAAGAAGATGACAGAAAGGATTGGGTCCCAGTGTCCCCTTCAAGGGCATGCCCCAAATGACATGACTTCCTTCAAGTAGATCCCCCTTGCTAAAGATTCCATCATCTCCCAAAAGCCTGGAAACCAAGCCTTTACCACCTGCACCTTTGTGGAATACTACCCAATGTTATCCCCACTCTCTCTGGTATACAGAGTGTGCTTATCCCCACATTTTAGTTTGGGCCATCTTACTTTGGCCTATGGGATGTTCTGGACGTAATGTGCATAAGGACTTGGTATATAGCCCCCTGGTTTGGTTCTGTTTGATATGCTCCTGTCAACAATGTAGGTATATACTGGTCTGAGGAAAATGTGGAGAAATGGGTAGTAGACCTAAACTTTAACATATAGCAAGTTCAACAAGACTCAAGCAGATCTACCCCAACAGCACTATAAATCTAGGATTGAGATACTGAGTTTGGGGCTAGTTGTTAATAATAACTACGGTAGCAAAAGTTAGCTAACATGATAATGATTGGCTGGAGCTCCAGTAGCCTTCTTGGGTCATGTGGTAAAGTTTAGAGGAGAAAATGAGAAGTCTGATTCTCTTAGGACATAATGAAGTTACTAGATCACCCTTGAACTACAAACTTTGAACTTCCCTTTACCAGGGAATACACCCTTATCCGGTTAAGCCTCTATAACTAGAGCTTCTTGGTATCATCTGTAAAACGATCATTTCTATCCATCTCTCAAAAAAAGAAAACATTTTATAGTCACACGAAGAGAAACATTGAACAAACACATTTACAATCATTTAAATGTAAAGTAGAAGACAGAAAAAGAACAACAGAAAAAAAAAAAAAGATCATCGTTCTTAAAGTGAGCCAATAAACTAGGAATTTATTTGGCATAGCTGAAGAAAATGAAACTATAGTATGCTGATCCAGCAATGTGTCAAGGCTATTTTGGTTGCAAGTGGGCCAAATTTAATTTAGTGGCTCAGGTTGAGAACATGGGGTTTTTTATCTTTTTCTATTTTTTTGGTGCAGGGTCTCACTATGCATGCAGCCCACATTCATAGCGATCTTCCTGCTTTTTGCCTCCCATGTGCTGGGATTACAGGCGCGCGCCACCGCGCCCGGATTGCATCGCCGGCTCAGCGCACCCGAGGGCAGGGCCGGCGGGGCTGGGGGAACCAAGGATTGAACACTGGTCCCTGCGCTTACCTAAGCAAGCGCTTAGTCCGCTGAGCTATACCACCGGCCCTAGGTTGAGAACATGGGACATCATAAGGATAGCTGAAGATTTTTAATGATATCCAAAAGCAGCTTAGCAATTGCCTCCCAATCTTACTCTCCGTGTCCCCCATAATTACTACATTTCAGAGTCTATTTTCTTTAGGGAAAGAACATAGGTAACCCAGCTTATTTATTCTAACCAAACTACTCAGATCACTGTGAAACCACTGCCTTCCTGGATTGGGATATATAATGGAGTACTACTCAGCTATAAAGAATAACAAATTTGTAGGGGAAAAATACTGGATGCATGTGGAAAATACAATGTCAAGTGAAATAAACCAGACATGCAAATTAAATACCAAATCTCTTATCTGAATGAGGAAAACACAAATAAAGAGAATAATAAAGGATGGTTAGAGAGGGACAAGGGGATGTACTCCTTACAATAAAGAAGTGGTCCAAAGGGAAAGGGGAGGGGGGAAGAGAAGGTAAATGGGGAAAAAGTAAAGATAAGCTATGTACAGGAACATAACACCTTCAATGAATATAAACATTATATGCCATAATATGAGCTAGGATTAGTAATTTCAACAAGAATGAAAACCGAGATAGGGAAATTAGCAGAGCAGAGAGGAAGAAAAAAGCAAAGGAAAGGAGATTTATAAAAACAAAAGCCCGTGTTATGTGTACATGTAACCATTCCCCAAAAAGATTGTAAAATTAATCTAATGCAAAGATGCACTAATCAAAAAAATTAAAGTTTAAAAATTGCCTTGGGATAGGTATCCATCTCTGGTCCAAACAGCTGTGCCCTGAGACAGAAAGCTGAAACAACAGTCATTCTGAAGTGAATAGGATATGCTAAGCCCAAGAGAAAAGTTACACAACAATTGACTGACATATCCAGGACACCAGTTAAGTTCTTTTTAAGGAAAGAGTTAGAACCATTTCTGAGAGGTCAAGACTGAGGAGGATATCATGGTGTGCTTAGAGGAGAAAGCTTATTAAAAAGATAACTGAGATGCCAAGAGAAATTTCCCTAGTGACAGAATATCCCCAGGATGACTCCAGATGGAGATCCTGAGAAAGGAAAGAAACAGAATTTCTAAAGCATATCACATATCCAAATACATTTGCAGTGTGCTTTCCTCAGTGTTTTTATCATATTGATAGGACGCCTTTACTTTCCCTGCCACCTGTCCACATCCCTCTTTCCCTCCCCAAGTGAACTTCTAGAGAGATTGCTTCATTTTTCCCATCTGTGCTTCCTCACTTTTGCAGAGCTCCTCAGACTAATTTGTTTCTTTACCTTTCTGTATTGATGCTTTTACTGCAAAACTCAGTGGACATAATTCATCATTTTTTTATCTCACTCAGATGTGACAAGTCTTGAAACTCACTTCTTAAAATTCTCTCCTGTCTTGACCTCCCTATCTCCTTTCCATTGTGATTTTGCCCACCCTTCTCAAAGCAGCTCCTTACTCCTTTGAGAGTCTCTCTTCTTCCATTCACTACTTAAACAGTGCTATTTACCAAGATTTTATTCTTGTCTTTTGTAGCCTCTTCCTGTATGATGTTATATGATTCCTTGTTTTTAATTTCATAATGATCTTATCTCTCACCAGATCCAAGTAAGTGGCCTAATAAACAATTTGTCTCTTAGAACAGATTTTTTAAAAACTCTTCCTCATTTACCCCACAAATCTGTCCTCCTACTGGATTCTTGGCCTTATTTAATCCAGTCCTCCAGGATCTGGAGTTGACCTTAGTTCCTAGGATCCTGGAGTTGACCTAGGAACTAAGGTCAACTCCAGATCCTCTGCCATTTCTTTTCTATTTCACTTCCATTGCATTGTCCAAGTCTCACAGCATCCCAGCTGGATCACCGCAGTCATTTCCCCCTATATCTTTCTGCATGCTGCCTAGCTTTATTTCCACATCATCAAGCTTCCTGGAGTCGAGGAAGCTTTTCTCCTCATGATCTACTTGATTACATAATTTCTCCACTGGGGGAAAAAAAAATCCTCCAGTGACTCTATGCCTCCTGAGACTTAAAAGTTAAACTTTTTAATGTAACTTTCAAGGATGTTCAACCTCAGGTTGTATCTGCCACTCAACTTTCATCTCCTACCACTCCCACATAGCTACTCTGAGCGCCAACTAGTACAAATTCCTTGCTTAGTCTTGGCCTCTGTCTCTCTCCATATACTAATCCATCTGCTCCATGTAGCCCTTACTCAAGCATTGCCTTCTCTGCCAAGCCATGACTCATATTGTTCTGTGTCCCATCACTAGCACAAAGATGGGAAAGGAAGGTCCGTCAATGTGCTTGAAATGGTTACACCAAGGCTAATCTGATCTCTCCCCAGTGTTGACAACCGAACCAATCAGTGGTACATTCTAGCCAGTCTACACTTCTTATCTACCTTGAAGTCATCCAAAATGTCTCAGCTTGGTTTGGAGGCTCACTGTATTTGACCTAAATCCCCTCTAGTGAGAGGTTTTACAGGGGAGGAAATCAAAACTACTACCTAAGACGAAACACAGATTCTCCTATGGGTATCATTGAAGCAGGTAGTCTTGCTTCTCACTTGGTCAAAATAACTGTATCATCTGTGTGTAGGCATGATTTAAGGAATATGTCTAAAATATGTTATCACTTTTCCTGGATACAAACTCCTGCTTTTAAACAAATCAGTTTACTCCCAATGTCTAGTAAAGTTACCATCTGGACCCTCCTGATGCCCACAAATATGGCACTCTGTGCTGTAAAAGCAAAATACAAAGAATTATCTCTGTATTGTAGCAGTAAAAATATAATTATTTTCAAACCTACTGAACAATTTCTAGCAATAGGTAGTAATAAAAGTAAAGTTCAAAACATTCTCAGTATAGAAACAGATTTGGGGTAAGGTTTTATCGTGGATCTAAAATGTTCCACAAAAGTCTTTTGTGTCAGAAGTGGAGCTTTTGAAAGGTGACCAGATCCTGTGGCATCCACTGATGAGCTGATAATTGAATGTGTGCTAGGAGGCCTCCGAGGGTGCGGTTTGCCTGTGGGGGTGAAGGCCCTCCTTCTCTGGCTCCTCCCTTCTCCCTCTGTTCCTTAGTGGCCCAGAGTCAGCTGCTTTCTTCCGAAGGTCCTTTTGCCACCTCATTTCTGCTGTGGTGCAAACCAACCATGGATTGAAAGCCCTGGAACACGAGCCAAGTAAATCTCTCCTTCTTGAAGGTGGCAGTGTCAGATATTTTATCTCAGTAACAGAAGTGTCTAATACAGATTTCAAGTGTGCTACCAACTGAAATATGAAGCTTAAGTCAGAAAAAACAATCCTATTGGTTGACCTTGCTCATTTTATCATATCTTGCAGCCTGGTCAGTTTATTTATTTATTCACTAATCTTATTGAATGACCAAACCTGTCCTCAAGAAAAATATAAGTAAATGGTAATGAGTCCCAAGAACCTCATTTCTGCACCACAGCAGAAATGAGGTGGCAAAAGGACCTTCGGAAGAAAGCAGCTGATTCTGGGCCACTAAGGAACATAGGCAGAAGGGAGGAGCCAGAATAAGACATGTAGGCATGCAAGGTTAAAGACAAGCATATTCAAATGCACATTTGAAAAATAGTTATGTATGGGTCATTTCTACCTAAGAACACACTGCAGCTGAAAAGTTACAAAGACATTCCCAAATATGAGCTCAGACTCTCTTATATAAATATCTAAAAAAAAGCTCATCTATGATTTAGTTGGCCTCCAATAAATTCTTCTGGTTCATTCAATGTTGAAGGATACAGCATCACCTTAGATATGGGTGTTATCCTCAAAGAACAACAGAGAAAGTGTTAAACTTTTCCTGATGCCTTACATAGCTAAATGTCTTTCTGCTCTAGGGTGGGCTAAGGAAACCATATGAACCTTGAAGCCAAATCTGGTCCACTATTAATTTTATAAAATAAAGTGGAAACATGCCATTACTGTTAATTTACATATTGCCTATGCTGCTCTTGAGTAGTTACAAAAGAGATGATATAACCCACAAAGTCCCTTAAAGAAAAAGTTTGAATGCCCTTGCTACAGTGTCACCACACATCTGTGTTCCATCTTGGATGAAATGTGGAAGAGCCAGCCAACAAAGTTCATTTATTTATATGCCTAACATTAATAAGCCCTTCTCTGGAATAAAATCAGATTTCCTCATTCTCAAATTCAAGACGGTCACCTTTGTTTATTCTAACTCTCTTTGTCTCCAGCCCCTCCTTAGATTCAGCTCCCTTCTCTGAACATTCTCAGAATCTCCAACAAGAAGAGAAATCCCATATGGGAGGTGAGATGAATATTTCTGAATTGTCATGGAGTTTCCACAAGAGCCCATTTTTAAATTTCATAACTCTATGAGACAGAATTATTCTTGATGTTTTCCCAGATGTTTCCTGTGTTTAAACATGAAAGTGGAGACTTGGAAGGCCTGAGAAACTTGCTCAAGGTCATACAGTATCCCAATAAATTGGCAGGAACAAAACTAGAATCCAAGAGCCCATGCTCCTTCTACCATATCTTGCAGCAGTGAGTTTATTTACTTATTCACCAAAACATATTTATTTAGCACATTGAGTATACCTACCATGTTCCAGATACTATATCAGGAACCAAGGACATAAAGATCATCCAAAATAATAGAGTGACTGATATGTAGACTAAATAAGTTCATATGACCCCCATCTCAGAAACCACTCAATCCACAATCTAAAATTTGAATAATCATATCTCCATGAAAGGCAGTTTCATGACTAGAATACAGACGTACTGTCAGAGAAATTTCCTGAGTCATCAAATTTGAGGCAATTTCTCAAACTAATTAAATTTTTCTGTTATCTAGATTATCTCTGAATTTCTGTTATTCACTGTACCAGACATAATTACAATGTCATATTGGCATGTACATGCTTGGTCATACCCAATCACTATGGTATAGTCTTTAACTTGTGTGTCATTATTTTTCAGAATGATACTGGGCAATCTTTTTTTTTTTTTTTTGTCTAGTGTTTAAAAAGTCAGAAATTCCATACACAAGCTTAATAGAGCATTTGAAATTTCCAAAAGTAGTGCTATTTCAGGAATGGTTTTATTATTCTTTTCCATTGAGTTTTCATAGCTTTATCAAGTCTATCCTAAAACGCAAATACAGACTTGTGTATGCCACAATAAGTGAATGATGGTGAGGACTGGTATGTGCTTTCCCATATTATTAGGGTTTGGGTTGCTATGTCGCTTTCTTTTTCTTTCTTTCTTTCTTTCTTTCTTTCTTTCTTTCTTTCTTTCTTTCTTTCTTTCTTTCTAAGTGAATACATGTAAAGTTTGACCTCACTGAATCAGCAATGTGCTGAGTCCTAATCTGCAAGAGCAGTGAAATCTGTTCTTGAAACTGTCCAAAAACTGTAGGAAGATATCTGTGCTCTCATCATTTTCAACTTAAGCACACTGCCACTGTTGCAGGCAAGTAAACCAACTGCTTCCCTCTCCCCAGAATAAATCCCATGTTCTATTGAGAAACTGAAAAATTAACAATTAGTGGCTGAACAAAAGACTAAAGCTACAGGCCCATTGCTCCATGGTACAGGAGTATCTTGCAAAAACAATCACAATTGTATGGCAGAATCACACTTGGAAAGAAACCAGAGAAAGCTATTGGCAAAAGTCCTTTACCAGCGTGCAGGGACCAAGGTTCAATACCTGGCACCACATGATGCACCAGTCTCGCCCCCAGGGTGGGCTAAACTGACAAAAAAAAAACCCTTACCAGGGCCAATGAGTTAGCTCAGCAGACTGAAGTGCCTGCTTAAGCAAGCACGGGAACTGTGTTCAATCCCCAGTACTACATGCCACACTGGCCCTGCTCTTGGCCATGGCCGGCCACCCAGTCTGATGTGGTGGTGTTTGTCTGTAATCCTGGAGCTGTGAAGGCCAAAAAACAGGAAAATCACTACAAGTCTGTACTGAGTAATGAGACCCTGTACCAAATAAATAAAAAATTAAGTAAATGAATAAAAGTACATTTTAAAAAAGGCCCTTATCAAAGGACAATATGGGGGGCCAGGTAGATGGCTCAGTAGAATAAGCACATCCCTGGCAAGTGCAAGGGTCTTAGTTGAATCCCTGGTTCTGCCCAAAAAAAAAAAAAAAAAAAAACAATATGGGAAGTTACAGAATGTCAGTGATATAAAGTGAAAGAGCATTTATATGGAGTTCATGTCAGTTAGTTCCACCTAAATGCAGACAAAACATTGTAAAACGTAATTCAGTTCCTGATCCAGGCTATCACAATAAGGAAGAGAAGCTTAGTGACTTTCAGACCAGGAGAGGTGATTGCTTTCCGGAGCTGTGTTTTAAACTGAAAAACAAGTGTTGGGACAGTGTTAATGGAACATCAGTCACAAGTTAATTTATAAAAGTATTCCTCCCCAGTCAGGGACCTGCTCCTGAGAATCAGTCCATACACAGCTTTTCTGACAAAGAAGAGTTAGTAGTAAAAAACATGTACAGTGATCTTTGTTTGTGTCAGGTCTACAGACTCCGTGGAAATCGAGCCTGGTCAGATCACAGCAGCTGAGCTTCTGCCTTCTCAGCAAGCTACAAGAATGAGCGACAAGAAATACTCTTGCTTTTCCAAGTATAATGACAGTCAAGAACTATGTGCTCACATAAATTATGAAGATGATGTTATAAAACTATTTTGTGTATGAGTCTCTGATAATGTGCAAAACAAAAAATGTGTTTTATGATCCCAAATGGCAGCTATCAGCAATGCGTGCAGTATTTTGCATAGAAGAAGCTCAAGTCCACAGTGCTACAATTGTAAATATTAAAGACAACAGAACTTCAGAAGGAGGCTGAGATAAAAAGAGATTATCATCCAGCCGGTATTTCCCTCTACATTATATTTGCTATATTCATTATAAGAAGAAGTCAGTATCGTATTAAAAGTCACAATAAAACAGTGTACCTCACCATGGGGAAATTCTTTCCCAGGCCAAATAGACCAAGTGTGCTTTCTTTCTAGCTCAGTCACCTTCCTGATACTGAGTGTGATGTGACTGTCAACCTAATAGATTCTGAGTGAGGTCTTCAGTAAGAAATTGCTCCATAGCTTTAAGTGGCAGTGCAATTTCAGTATCCAAAGCAAACAGGGCTGTCAAACACTAGCTGGCATACAGGGGCCTAAAACTGTGATTTAGTGGAAGCAAAGAAAGGAAACAGTTAAAGGGAAACCCTAACTGTTGCTCAATCAAACAGACACATGTATTCAAACAACAAAAACTAAATTCTTCTCCCTCTCAATGATCTGAAATTACTCTTAGTATTAGATTTGATTTTTTATATCATACTTTTAAATATTTTAAATTGTGCCTACTTTTCAGACCTAAACTTGGTAGATTGCATGGCCCAAATCTTCATGCGTGGTGTACATTAAAAAAAAACAAACAAACCAGGTGTGATGGCACCTGCCTGTAATCCCAGCTACTCAAAAGGCTAAGGTAAGAGAATACCAAATTCAAGTCCAGCCTGGGCAACTTAGGGAGACCCTGTCTCAAAATAAACAGACTGAGGTATAGCTCAGCACTCCCTTGGTTTGCTCTATAAGACTGCAACAACAGCAACACATTCCTGAGTAAACAGATTAAAACCCCAAAACAATGGCAGCGCACAGCTCTTTTGTAATACAAAAGCAAGGACAGTCAGTACTGGTTCTTTCTATCCATTGTTTTGTACGAGTCCTTGTCTTTGTCTTTTTCTCTTCTATAGAAATTACTGGTCTGAAATTTGAAAAATTTTTCAACCACTCCATGAATCTTTAGACTACCCCACTTACATGGAGAGTGGGTGGGGAATTTGAGACCCAAGCAGATGAAACAGCCTCTTCTGTGTTTAGGGATGAAGAAAATGTTGAAACTTTTCTTCTGATTCCTTTTAATAATGTCATCCCATGCAACATTTTTGTGACAAGAAAATCAGACAAAACCCCTGAAATTATCCCTAAGTCAGAGGAGGTAGCAAATGTAGATTGTTAAAACTATTTTAAGGAAAGTATTTAAAAAGTACAATTATCTAACAAGTAAAACTGATAATTACATAATTCCACACCATTTGGCAGCACAATGACTTTTGTTTAAGAGGAATGGGTTGGATTTGTTTTATGCTTTTATGTCTACAAAACGCTGTGCCTCAGATCTCTAGAGATTTTTAGTGCAGATCAACAAGGTTATCATCAATCAAATGTCTTGTAGAGATAGACACTATTTATCTTAGTCTTTAGAAAACTAGGAGTTGAAGAGTACAAATGCAAATTCCTGGGAATGAAAATAGTCCATATATAGTTTAATGAGTGTTTTCTTTGACAAATGCAAGCAACTGACACACAATTGGCGACAGAAGACTTGGTTCCCAGTATAATGGCACCTCCTACACCTTGAACTTTAAGAAGTGTCACCTTTGTTCTTAGAGACTCATCATAGAGCATCTCTAATGTGTTGAGTATGTTGCTAGCTTTACAGGAATTATCTTGTTTATACCGTCTTATCTGTGGAACTTGTTATGCCTGCTTAAAATTGAATCTATTATGTAATCCTATAAAGACTATATATCTGATCATCAACAAAGGCAAGATTTGAACCCAGTCTATCTGATGCAAAGTAAACTAAAGTGCTTATTTCCTGTAACACACTAGTACACGCTTTTTTTTTTATTTTAGAGAAGGGTCTACAGGGTGTTCAGGGTCTCACTACTAGATTGGACTTGTAGTAATCCTCCTGTTTATAGGTTCCCCAGAGCTGGGATTACAGGAGTGTGCGACATTGTCTCAACGGGACCCCAGGGCTGGACCGGCTCTGCAGGCATGGGGATCAAACCCCGGGGCCCTGCACCTGCTTGCAGTGTTTTAATCCACTGAGCTACAGGCAGCCCAAAAGTTGAGATGGATTTTTTTTTTTTTTTTTTTTTTTGACTGGCTCAGGCTGCCTTAAGGGTGGGTCTGATAAGACATGTGGAGCAGGAGATGGAACGAACTGTGGTATCCTGTGCTTGACTGAGTTTGCATAAGCAGGCACTTAAACAACTGAGCTAACCGACAGACCTCCCCGCCATAAGCTATTTAAAAAGGGGTACTTTTTGCTTATAACAAGTAGCTTAAAAATTCAGTGACTGAAAACCATAACTCCTTATAGTTCATAATTTGGTGAATTGGTGACCTGGACTGGGCCAAGATGAAGTTTCTCTCATGTTGGCTAGAGCTCTCTAGCACACCTGTGGCCAGCTGGCAAACTGGCTAGATGAGGGATGGTCTAGCATGTCTTTGGGTGACAGGCTCACTGAACCTTGAGCAGATTAGCCCAGGCCTGGCACATGGCATTAGAGCAGTGATTCAAAAGAACAAGCAGAACCCTAAATGAATTTTGGAGATTGTAGGCTCTGAATTAACATCCTTCCCATCACATTCAATTGTCCACAGCAGGTCTCAGGTCCAGCTTGGATTCAAGGGGAAAGATACAGACTTCACTTCCTGATGCAAGCGCTGCAACCACATTGAACAGCTCCCACTGATTTTCTTCCCAAAACCCATGACCTCTATCTAACCATGGGAGGGCACCAGGAAAAATACTTGCCAAATCATGAAAGACAAAGGAAGATGAAAGAATTAGTGTAGTTCAAAAGAGAAAACCAAGAAGACATGACAACTAAATTCAACCTAGGTTTCTTTTTTTTTTTTTGGCAGAACTGGGGATTAAACTCAGGCCCTTGCACTTGCCAGGCAAGTACTTATTCTACTGAGCTCTCCCTGGCCCCAAGCAATGTTTTTTTTTTGTTGTTTTTTTTTTGTTTTTTTTTTTTTTCCTCTGTAGTACCAGGGATTGAACTCAGGACCTTGTGCTTGCCAGGCAAACACTTATTCCACTGAGCTATCTCCCCAGCCCCCAACCTAGGTTTCTTATTTGGATCCAGAATCAGAAGGACTTTCCTAGAGAAATCTGTTATATCCGAGGTTTTTATACAAAAAAATATTGTCCTAATTTGGATAGGTTGTAAAGTTACCTTACTCATTACTGACCTTAAAGGGAATGCTGTTCACATTACTTTATTACATATGATATATGCAGTAGTTACAGTTGATGGCATTTGATGAGATTAAAGAAATTTACTTCTGTTAAAACATTCTTGAGTATTCTGCATTTGCCAAGAGTTTTCCATAATGACTGTGTGTTAAATTTTAGAAAATAATTTTTTTCTGTAGATACTAGAATAATCATTTTCATCTTTTGGTAAATTAACAGTTAATGATACAGCATTTCCTAGAATTAAGAAAATCTTGAAGTAACCTAACTGGATCATAATGTAATTATTGCATTTTTTATTCTTTGCTGAATTTGAATATTTTATTTAGGATATTTGTATCTCTATGAGTAAGAGTATTTTGTAATTTACTTTATCCATTCTTTCTTAAGGATTATTCTCACTTGACTAAAATGAAAAGAGTATTCTGACTCCATATATTGTGTGGAGCAATAAATTTAAGATTAAAGTTAACTATTTTTCTAATGTCTCATAAAACTTACTTGTAAACCCATCTTGGTCTAGTATTTTCTTTCAAGAAGGATTTCAAGGGGACATCCTGATAGTTCAACAAACTAAAGTGCCTGCTTAGACAGAGACGGTGGCCAGGGTTCAATCCCCAGTGTGTCATGCTGGCCCTGCCCTCAGGGTGTGCTGAGAAGGCCACTGAGAATGGGCATCATGGTGCGTGTCTTAGTTCCAGCACCTGGAGGGCTGCAAGCAGGACAATCACTATGAGTCCAATCTAAATAGTGAGACCCTGAACACTCTGTAGACCCTGCCCTAAATATAAAAAAAAAAGGTTCCAAATATTTGCTCCAATATATTGCATTACTACAAGATCATTCAGATGCTACATTTCGTCTATAGATAATTTTTATAAATTTTGTTTCTCTAAGAATTTGCCCACTAATTGAAAATCTTAAATGCATGTAATAATTCATGTTATCCTCTTAGTTTCTGTTTAATCTTGCAATACTAACTTGTCTTACTTTTGTCATTGTTGAGATAAAACACCTAACACCTACAAGTTAAAGGAGAAAAGGTTTATTTCAGCTCGCAGACTGTGCAAGTTTGAGTTCATAGGCAGCTGGCTCTAAGGCAGAATAGCATGCCAGAGGACCATCACAGAGGAGAAACGCCTCATGTCAGAACAGGCAGGCAGCTGGTAGCAAGCAGCAGAAACTGCAGAATCAGCAGCAAAGCAAGCTTTCCTTTCCCTTTATCCAGTCCAGGCTACAAGCCATTCAGGTAGTGCCATCCACACCCAGGTTGGGCCTTGCCATTATCCACACCCAGAACTATGCTAATTCCAATCAGTAGAATACTTCAGAATCATACACCCTTAATCCCAGTTGGAATACCCTAGATCCAGCCAGCTCCAAAAAGCCCCACCTATGAGCATATTGGCTTTGGGGGAACTTTTAAATGCAAGCCACTACACAATAATATTCTTTCTATTGAATATTATTTATGAAGACCTTCTTTGTCTTTACATATCTTAACTAAAAAGATAACTTTTGATTTTACCAGTATGTGTTACATGCTTGTTTCATATTTTGTTAATTTCTCAACTGTTTTTTGTTTATTCCCTTCTACTTTCCTTGAATTTATACTATATTTTTCCCTGTGGTTTAAAGTTGAACATTTAGCTTATTAATTTAGGAGCTTTGCCCTCAAGATAAGTATTTGAAGGTATATACTTTATTTCAAAAAATATTCACAGCTTTTGTTCTATCCTAAGTACTTTCTAATTTCTGTTGTTTTCTAACTTGGGAATTAATTTAGAAAGTATTTTTAAACTTTAGAAAAAATTCACCTCTGATATTTTCCTAGTTATATTTTTGTCATCAATGTCTAACAGTTATATATAGACATAATACAAATCCTTTGAAATTTTATGCTAATTTATGGCAAGCATATGGTCAATTTTATTCTATATTTTGTATGTCACTGAAAATAATATTCACAACTCTAGAATGCAATATAAGTTGTCCTTAGTCTTATTTTCTAATTAGTTTCAAGTTTTCTATTTCTTATTGATCTATTAACTGCTCAGATTGCAATGTGTCATATTTTTTAAAGTACCTTACTGTGATAATAGATGTGACTAGTTCTAATTTATCTGCCAATTTTTACTGTATATATTCTAAAGCCATGTTATTAGCTATGTATGTTTTAATGATTACTTATTTGAGTGAATTAAACAATTTATAATTATGTAGTGACTCTCTTTATCTGTAATATTACTTTTTAAAGTGTTTTTACTGATACTAGTATAACAATTACACTTTCTTTTGGGCAATTTTTGTCTTTCCTATCTTGGACCTTAAATCTATCACCTTATATTTTAGATGAGTTCATTATAAAATCAGATAGCTGGAATTTTAAACTTTTATTTGGTTTAAAAAATGTTTAACTGTTGAGCTGGCCAGATAACTGAGCGGGCTAACGTGCCTGCTTAGGCAGAGCTCAATGGCCAGGGTTCGATCCCCACTATGCAGTGCCTGGCCTGTCCCCAGGGTATGCTGAGAAGACAATTGAGACTGAGCATGGTGGCACGCACCCATAATTCCAGCACTTGGGAGGCTGAACACTGAAGGATCACTACACATCTGATCTGTGCAGTGAGACCCTGTAGACTCTGTAGACCCTGTACTAAATACAAAAAAAAAAAAATGTTTAACTATAGTTCATTGTGTCTCTGTTTGTATGATTGCTTATGTGTTTCTTTTTTTTTCATTGTGCACTTTGTATGTCCTATTTTTAGTTTGGTTTTCCTTCCTTATTTTATTTGTATCGGTCTAGTTTTTTCCTTTCTCACATCCATTTTCCTTATACTTGCTTACAGATTATATGATCTATATTTGTTTCTACTTTAGTTATTTTGAGTTACCCTTATAACTTGGAAAAGCATGCATTTTTTAACACACCTTAGCATACTTCCTGAACAATATAAGGAACTCAAACTGCTATAACTCTGATCACTTCTTCACTTGTATTGATTTTATCCTATTTAGTGATGGCCTATTTTCTCCAGTATGTAGTCCACAAATACATCTGACACTGATGTGTTTGTTTACCATTTATTAGTGAGTTATAGACCTTCTTCGTGAAATGCATATTTTAAAATTTCCCTTAACAAATGTCTTTCAGTGATAAATTCACAATTTTTTTTGAAGTATCATACCTTACCTTAGTGCCCATCATAGGTTCACTGAGTAGAATTTTAGGTTAACAGTGATGCTCCCTCAGTATACTGAATTCCTGTGACTTCTGGCTTCCATTTATGCATCTGAAAGATAGTCATTATATCCATTTACAGCTCAGCTTAATATTATGGCCTCACAATGTATACTTCATTTTTATAGTTTTATACTTTTCTGCTGGATGGTTAAGACCTAGGTAGATCAAAACTTATATACCAACACAAGAACTTTATATTTCCTATGTGGTCATTGAAGTCTTCTCAGGGTTTATCTTGTAGTCCTGTACATTATTCTGTAGTTCCTTTGTCTGTGTCATCCATGTGGATGAGTCACGGCCAAT